>CM041782.1:65466984-65596089 GCA_023374045.1 Limonium bicolor | reverse complement strand
CCCAGAGTAGGGTCGAAACCGGGGAAGTAAGACTATGCTAGAGAGCCATGAGTTTTGGCTTAAGTATGTATAAGAGTAACAAGCGTGACGTAGGAGACCTGTAGTGTCTCGAGAATCTACAAGAGCTTGAGTATGAATAACCCAAGAGTGTGGGTGAGATAATGAGTATAAATAACCCGAGAGAAAGGGGTGAGTATATGTATGAGTAACCCGAGAGAATGGGTAAGTATAAGAATGAGTAGCCCAAGAGAATGGGTGTGTATACGATAAGTAACCCGAGAGAGCGGGTGAGGTATTGAATAAGTAAACAAGGCATAGTGAGGAATAACCCTCAATGCCTAAGAGTAACCAGTTACCACTAACAACATTGTTATGTTAGTTAGGAATCGTGTTCCGTGATTGGATGTAGATTCCTTGTGTGATATACATATATATTGTATTGCCATGATGCATGTTGTTTGATTAAAATGAACTCCATGTATATCCGACCCAAAGTAGTCGGCGTACCGCGGTTAGCACGCGGTATATGCGAATTTCATGCGCAGCGTAAGCTGACCCCCTAGGGGGAACGTTTTTAGTGTGCAGGTACTTGAAGCTGACCACCGTTCGAGAGAGTAGGACGGGGACTGCTGTGAGCATGGGTAGTTAGATTGTAATTACTTATGCGTTTGAATGAGGTGTAAGTCCGAGTATGTTATCGGCATCCGTATATTGTAGACTCGGTATAGTAGAGATATGAATTGAGTATTGTATTTGTATGAAGTACTCGGTTGTTCCAGTTCATCAGACCGTTACGGTATGTAAGAAAGGCCTGGTTAGCCACATGGGTGGCTAACGGCGTTGTTTCACCCCTCGTTGTAATTAGAGTTCCGCTGCGTGAGTAGGAGTAATTAGTAACAGTTTAAGAGGTAATGATGAGATTAACGGTTGGGGTGTTACAAAAATGGTATCAGAGCGAAGTATCGCTCTGATGACTGGAAATACCGAGCTTAGGAAATACCGAGTTAGGAATTAGAGACTTAGGGCTATGGGTTGAGTGGTAGCGTGAGAGATGCGCTAGATAGGAACTTCCAGTATGATCTGGATACCTATAATACCATACCCGCCCTCCACAACCCCCGTATTAAAAGCTTGGGAAAGAACGTCAGAGAGACGGGGAAACCCGATCTGGCACTTAATTAATATTTCTATATGAACCAGAATCTGTCACGCGGTAGATCCTGAGAACCGGAAACCCCGGGGATGGATCCCGTTGGAACGACAATAACCGCACTTAAAGGCGGGAGATCGAGAAATCCTAATCCAAGGAGACCGGAATCTGTGGCAGCTTGGGGCGACATGCTTAGCAGTCGCGAGAACCTAGCTAGCCGAGCAGCAAGAAGGAAGTACTAACCGCGCAGCAGGGCGGATTAATGAGAAGCAACCAAACCGAGACACATGTCTACGGACCGTCATAGTTAAATAATACTACCAACGGTATACCAACCAATTAGGAACCTAGATGAGAGTAGGTACACCCACCCTGCCACACCCAAAGAGGTTGCAATACTTAACTGATACAGCTTAGACAGCTACGAGCATAGCTACGGGATATACCCGAATAGGACTACAGAAGTAGTACCTAAATAAGTTAAACCTCGGTAACCACAGTAAAGACGTGGGAACGAGCAACGAGGTAAAGCCTAGAATTAAAATAGTAAGGAACTCCGAGAGTGGAGGAGCACCTAAATGAATGACAGTCAGTCAGAATGAGAAGCACTCCAAGGAGCAGTTATCCAATTAAGGATCAAGGAAGAGCCGACAAGGCTACCAATACAATGTGAACATACCGTGACCGGTATGAGTTAACCTAAAAACCGCCTGTACCGCGCACTTGCCTCGGCAAGTGCAGTAATAGCGGGATTATTAAGAGGAACTTTGCAATAAAAAGTACTTAGCAAGTACCAAGACGGCAAGAGAAGCCAAAAACCCTAAAAATTCTGAAATGAAACCTTGGAAAGGCCTAAAGGCCTGACCACTGTATAAAGAATATACCGGTCAGCAAGAGGCTAGACCTGGTAAGAAGCAACCGGCATTGAAATGCCGCAAAGAGTTTACTTTCAAGACTCAAACTTTTCTTCAAAACATGAAATTTTCCAAAAACCCCCAAAGTTTTAAAACCAAACCAGTGAACCACGATAAGTCATCATAGGACGATACAAGAGGAGTTGGCAACAGAATACTTCACTTAGGCGTGACCGACACTACAAGTGTACACAAATGAGACATGGAACGACCGCACTCCAAAGGAGCTTGCGGGCCTGACAGACCAATTATGAGTTAGTTGGGTAAGTGGTAACGTATCAACAAGATACTCCATGTATGTATACAAGTAGAGTACGGTACACGGGAAGTAGCCCACTCCATACTACGGACGAAAGAGCCAATTCAAACCGACAGTTGGACACCTCGAATGATCGAAGAACACAAGGAAGCTTACCAATAAGGAGTCAAGAATCCAGTAAGGACGGACCTAAGGATATAGCGTTAAAAGTGCGAGAAGCACAGAGTATTAAGTACAGACATTGGATATGTCTCAGAAACCTAATAACTGGTGAATCCAGTGTAAAATACGGCGAATGCCTAATATGAACATATCAATATTGATAATGGGATAGAATTCCCACTTTATACCTCACTGAAGAGAATAATGACCAGACCTAGTAGGTATTAGAAGGTACCAAGGATCTACCCAATAATGGGAGACATTACAACCCTAAACGGGATAGTCAAGGACATAGCCGCAAGGCGAAGTCACAACTGAACATAACCATGAGTACAAGCCAAATGTAATGGCATTACTCAGCAACACCCAGGAGCAATCCGAGAAGGGTGCCGGAGTCAACAGTAGTTGAACGAAACATCGTGTTGAAAACACAAGTGTTTAAGCAACACTCGGGTAAACCCGAAGGGATCCCACGTGACACGGGATACCCTAGATTGCCAGAGGGCATCAACAAATATCAAGTTATTTAAAGGGCCTTCCATGTATGGAAGAGTGTTGAGACAACCTTATCGAAAAGCCCAGTAATACCTCCTAACCATTTAATGGCATACGGAGAAGAAGAAACCTATATAAAAAGCCGCATGGAGCATGACTCGAGGCAAGGTGGCTTGTAAGTCGATAAAACCAACTACAAGACGTAGATCTAAACGTTGTAAACCTATGCATAGAGGCATAAGAGGAACAGTGGAGAATGAACCACTACCTTAGAGTGGGGATACCACTTGTTATTTATGGCCTAGGAGCGGCATTTGCGTGAATCCTCCAGAGAAAGGCTACCACCTAAGTATGTAATGCGAACCGCTAGGCGGTGTAGTAAAACTTGAGCATGTGTATATTGCCAATGAGTATATGAACAATAGTAGAGTATAAAGAGGAACCTCGATAGCAGCAATTCGAACCGAAGAGTAATCGGTTGAGTATAAACACTGTATGTGTGCAATATGAACTGCAGAGTAAGAGCAGCGCAGGTGCGCAGAGAGATTTTAACAATAGCGTATGTTGTTGAGCCAAGTGAATGGCAAGCCATCGTGTAAATGGCGAGAACACCCGGGCGGAAGCTAAAGTAGTAGCGGATGCCATAGAAATGAGAAAGACCAAGGTGCGCAGTAAGCGACCATTGTAAAAGTATCTTCAGATAGTGATAAGTTGATGAAGAAATGTGGTAAAGAAGACATGATCATTCCTATCTCATGAGAGATTTACTGTCAAGGGTTTACGCTTCTGCACTCTGTATGACTGAGTGTTTTGGTATTGCACTTGTGCGGTAATGATCGAGTGGGAGAGCCAGGAATTGAGAATGTCAACGAAGCCTATTGAGTGACAATCTAGAGAGATAACCGTGCGGCCATTGGCCAAAGATGCACAAAGAACGTGGGCAGTAACCCACAGGGCCCAGGATCGATATGTGGAAAAACGCAGAGTAGTATGAATGAAGAACTCTGGCACAGAACCAAGAACAAAACATAATCCATGAGCCACTATTAAACGAGGAAGCACTACATGCTAAGTAGTAGCTTGACCTCAACCGACAACAAGTCGGGAAAAATAAGTGAATAATCACAAACGTATACAGTGTTTATACGAAGTAGATACCAGAGAACTGGAGAGACAATCTACAAATTCATCGAATTCGCATACGGTAAGAGATACCAAGCGACGATTGAAATACATTGACAATACCAAAGAGCGAATTAAGCTCTAGTTATCAGGTCACGCAGCAGAAGCTTGTGGACCGTGATTCAGGGTTAAGTATACTTATGTCATAAACCCCTGAAGCCTTAGAGGCTAGAACCGAACCCGGTTATGAGTTAATTAACCGTACTGAAGTTAAAACACTTCATAATACTCGAATTAATGAACCAATGTTCATGATAACATATGGTTGGTTACGCGGGCGTAACCCCTTTAAGGGGGGTAGGGGCAGAAACCGCTTAGAGTATTTTTACGTATTGGTGCGTAAACTACTATGTGCATAGCACAAAAAGAAATTGTTTTGATGATTGGAACTTATGTTACATAAACATAGGTACCCATTCATTGTGTAATATGAGTATGGTGCATGAGAATGCGAGTATGTGTATGTAATAAATATGAAAAGAGGAGTAAGAGACTCCTAGGGAATGAGAATCCCTATAGTATATGTCTAGTGAGATTAGACATGAGTTATGATGAGTATGAATCGGCATGAAACCGATGTGTAACCTAAGAGGGAGTGAGTTCCCTAGGTGATTTGATTTGAGGATGATTGATGGAGTGAGTTCCATCCCTTGTATGTTGTATGTTGAATGTTTTAAAATTGAGTAATAATTTGACTAATGAGGTCATAAGTATGGAATGCCTAGGTTAAGTAAGCAAAGGAAATAGAGAATAATGGATGACCTAAGTTCTAAGAACTAGGGATAATTGAAACAGGTTGTTTTATGAATATGACTAGTAAGAGTAAAAGATAGAAAACGAAAATGTTTGACTATCTGTTTGTTTGAAACTGACGTGGGAGGTGGAACTTGATCTGCTAGCGATCAAGGGAAACCGAACACAAATTGGGGTGGAAGGATAGTTCAACACTGATGCTGATCATCAGGGTTGGATGATTCTTGAAGCTCCCTATAAGTGGTCACAAGTATCACGCTAAGAAAAGATACAGCTACCATTTGATTTGGAGTTGTGTGATGTTTTAAAAGAATTTTCAAACAGAATTGAAAAAGAATTTTCTTCAAGTATGAAGATGGAAACGAAACTGGTTTTGAAACCGCTATCACCCCCGATGGCTGTGGCCTTAAGTCTTGGTGACCGGTAGAACGGTGGGCGTGACAGGTTTTGAAACCATTGCACCGTACGTGCGGCGGTCCTAAGTGACCGGTTGGAGCGGTGTCAGTGTGTGATTTTTTCCAAAGGCAGCGGGATGGGGAGAGTACCCTGAGATGTTCCTGTGTTGAGTGAGTCAACCAGAGTGCCTGAGGATATGTATATGTGTAATGTTTTTGATCAGAACCGAAGGGACCGTGGGCCAGAGAGAGTAAGTGCCCATTTGTCATGAAACGGCCGTGAACCAGAAAGAGTAAGTGTTCAACGTGACTGGTACCTGAGGGATCAGTAGTATATTACTCAACATGGATTTGAGGACTGTAGTGCCTTCTTGTCTTCGGACCGATTCCATGGAGAGAGAACAAAATGTATTTTTGATTGCTATACATGCTGTGATATGTGTGTGGTATGTGTAGTATGGAATGAGACAGACTTGTGGAGTCTGTAAGGTTATACATGTATTATAACCTTGGCATAGTACGCCATGAGAGTAACCATCTAGATTCACCAACTTTGAGGACAAAGTTCCTAAGGGGGGTAGATTTTAATACCCCGGATCTAAAATGGTGATTAAATTACTCTAATAAAATTATTAAGGGCCTAATGGTGCCTAAAGAGTATTGGTAAAAAGAATGAAACCAAAAGAAAAGAGAAAACGCTTGAAAAGCGAAAAACGCTAAAATGTGCATTAAATGAAAATAAGAGATATATAATCTCGTAAGGGTCCGAGATGGATTCCTAAGGATTAGTTAGGGCTAATTATATTACGGGAATGATTCCCGAAGAAAACGGATCCAAATAAAGGATTAAAACGCTAAATAAGCATAAAAGAACGTTTTTCGAGAAAACCCGAAAACGCTTCTTTAAGTGGTCAAACGGACCCGTAAAAATTATAGTTGATTAAATAACTATAATTAAGTATTAATGGAAGCTTAATAGCCATTAAAAATAAAGAAACGAGAAAAAATCCGAAAAACGGGCCCGGTTAGTGAATAGTGCCAAACCGGGTAAAATAACGAGCGTTTCTGTAAAAAAATGAAAAACGCTACCAGCAAGTATTTTGTGTGGGGCCGATTTTAATTAGTACACACACACACATTTAATTAGCTTGTTAGCTTATTAAGTCATGAGATGACAAGTAAATAAATAAAGCAAAAGGTGAAATCGTTAAAAAGTGATTACTTACCTCTCACCTCCTTTATTTCTTTCTTATTTCACGATTTGCCCAGCCTCTGGCTACCTTCTTCTTCTTCCTCTACACACCATAGCGATTGTTAAGCGAACAAACAGCACCCACCTTCTCCTTCCATTATCTTGCTCCATTCTCCACCAAATCACACAAAATTGGTACCGTTGGATTCCTCTTGTTGAGAGCAACATTTTCCACCCTTCAAAAACTTAAAACCCTCATCTTCATTTTCTTGACCGTAGCCTCTGTTGAAGTTTGAAGAGGTCTTTAGAGTCTCCTTCATCTCCTTAATACTCTAAGGTATAAATAAACTCAAGCTCTCCATCTTCTTGGCTTGTTCATGCAAAAATCAAAAATTGCCCACGTTGATATTTTCCCCATTTTTCAGACGGTTTTAGTCTTTAACAGAGGGGTGATATTTTGCTAGCCTGGCTATCAAAGGTGGTACTCAAGAGAACAAGGTAACTCCTTAGTGTTAAAGCCCTAAACTAGTTCGTGGAATATTAGTTTGTGAGTTACGTGGGAAAATAAACAAACTTGTTATGTGTGGTTTGGGGTATGATTGTAGATAGCAATATATACCTCTGTTTGTGTGGAAACAAGAAGAGAAAGAGAGAACCAGAGAAGGAGGAAGAAGAGAAAAGAAAACAGAAAACTAACAAGGTATTGAGCTTACCTTGAGATGGTTTTGTTCTCTGTAAAACATGTTTGAACGTAAATAATGACCATGAGTTAGGGTAGTATTGGTACTACAATATTGTTTGTTGAATGGGGGAAGTTTTAATGTTGTTGGGGGTGCAAGACAAACTTAGAAACTGAGCAAGTGTTGAGTGATAACAGAGGGGAATTAATGTGCTGCTGCAAGGATTTCTATGCTTGTATAACAGGGATGTGAACTGAGCTTTGTGAGCTATTGTGGTGTGGTGAGAATGCTTGGAACGTAGGTGAGTTCTGTCAAAAATTGGTCTAGGAAAACTAAGGCCTTGATTGTGGCAAAGCGTGGGGTTAGAATGGCAAGTAAGGAAGGGTTGAAAACTGCATCAGAAAACAAGGAAGTAGAATCTGTAACAGAGAAGGAAATTACAGTGGAAATGGTGTAGTTGTGCATGAACTAAGTGAGAGTTTGATCCATGATTTAGGGAGGTTAAGAGCTTGTTTAGGATGATTAATAAGGGTAATTAAGTGCTAAAACATGTAGATTATAAGTGGGAAAGATTGGGTAATCAAATGGTGAAAGAAAGGAGCTGTAACAGATTTGGAAAATTACAAATCGGTAAAATCTGTAGCAGGGTCCGGGACCTAGTCCATGGACAAAGTCCCGGACCACCCCCTTTATTTAGGCCGAGAGTTGCCTACCATGTTTGGTCCGGGACTTGAGTCTAGTACAAGGTCCCGGACCACTTGCTAAATTCAGCCGAGAGTTAAGATGAGTATTGGTCCGGGACTTGGCCTAGGTACAAGGTCCCGGACCATGCATTGTTTTTGGCCGAGAGTTTGTTTTGTGATTGGTCCGGGACTTAGGGTATGGACCAAGTCCCGGACCACCCCCAGAAACCTACAGAGAGGGTTTTAAAGGGCTTAAATGATGGGGGTTTGAATGTTAATGATGTTGTAAGATGTTAAGGCCTTGTTTGGTGACATGTAAAGGCCCTAGGAAGTGTGATAAAGTGTTAGAAGTGATTGAGAAGTGAGAACTCAAATTAACAAGAGTAAAACCGAGTAAACGGGATAACGAGGTAAATACGGGAATAGCATTCTATTATGTACCGTATGAGCTTAGTATTAATAATAATGTTTGAAACATTATCAGAGAGTCATGCGTGACCCGAGCTTGGTGGGATGACACGGTAAAAGTAAAAACCCCGGTGATGAAGGTATGATTTTCTCATGCCCCGTATGCTAACCGAGTTACTCTGATTTGTGTGTTTGTTTGCCGGCTTAATCAAGATTAAAGCATGAAAATAATCCCTTGTTTGATTATGCATGCATTGTTGTATGTTGTATGAACTAACATACTTGTATGCCGGTGTGGTCTAACATAGTGCATAGATCGACTCATAGAGAGTAGTGCATGACTAGAAACCCGTAGATCGGGTAGTCTCACGAACAATGGTAACATGCAAACACACACAAGCTATCGATTAAAGTATAACGATACACAAATATATGAACTCCCTAAATGTGAGGAGATGTACGGGTGAGTATATACCCGATAACGGCTAGAGAACCTTATTGAACAATCCACGAAATAAATATGAGTGGAGAGATAAATGACCTCCATCGAGAGGATTGAAGTTAGCCCAATAATGTGAACTTATAAGAAAGGTAAAAGACCTAAGGGACTATGTAACTCCCTTGAGACATGGTCGACCTCCTATATGAGGATTTTACCGGTATAAGAAAATATCCGAATGTACAAGCATATGATTGTGAGGGTAACACTTAAACCTAAGATTACCCGAATTTAAGTAAAGTTCCCAAAGTCATTAGAAACATCGAGAATGATGCTTCTAAAACTAATATACATGATATTATTATAACTCCGAGAGAGGAGTGGTATGGGAACGAGAGTAGTCCGAGAGTAGTCGGACCTAAGTAAAAGAGATAGGAACTAAGAGAGAGTTCCGTGAGCTAGTTGAACCTTCCCACCATGCTAGACCCAGAGCAGGGTCGAAACCGGGGAAGTAAGACTATGCTAGAAAGCCATGAGTTTTGGCTTAAGTATGTATAAGAGTAACAAGCGTGTCGTAGGAGACCTGTAGTGTCTCGAGAATCTACAAGAGCTTGAGTATGAATAACCCAAGAGTGTGGGTGAGATATGAGTATAAATAACCCGAGAGAAAGGGGTGAGTATATGTATGAGTAACCCGAGAGAATGGGTAAGTATAAGAATGAGTAGCCCAAGAGAATGGGTGTGTATACGAATAAGTAACCCGAGAGAGCGGGTGAGGTATTGAATAAGTAAACAAGGCATAGTGAGGAATAACCCTCAATGCCTAAGAGTAAACCAGTTACCACTAACAACATTGTTATGTTAGTTAGGAATCGTGTTCCGTGATTGGATGTAGATTCCTTGTGTGATATAAATATATATTGTATTGCCATGATGCATGTTGTTTGATTAAAATGAACTCCATGTATATCCGACCCAAAGTAGTCGGCGTACCGCGGTTAGCACGCGGTAGCACGCGGTATATGCGAATTTCATGCGCAGCGTAAGCTGACCCCCTAGGGGGAACGTTTTTAGTGTGCAGGTACTTGAAGCTGACCACCGTTCGAGAGTAGGACGGGGACTGCTGTGAGCATGGGTAGTTAGATTGTAATTACTTATGCGTTTGAATGAGGTGTAAGTCCGAGTATGTTATCGGCATCCGTATATTTAGACTCGGTATAGTAGAGATATGAATTGAGTATTGTATTTGTATGAAGTACTCGGTTGTTCCAGTTCATCAGACCGTTACGGTAAGTAAGAAAGGCCTGGTTAGCCACATGGGTGGCTAACGGCGTTGTTTCACCCCTCGTTGTAAATAGAGTTCCGCTGCGTGAGTAGGAGTAATTAGTAACGGTTTAAGAGGTAATGACGAGATTAACGGTTGGGGTGTTACAATTAGAGTTAATAATTGTCAGTTACGAACTCTTAATAAAAGCCTTAATATTTCCTGCTCAGTCCGGAGTGTAAATACTAAGATTAATTCCTTTGTGTACCTAGACTATCTCAAAATCATATGTTGATAATTACCAAATAAATGCAGTCGTTTGTCGCGCAAAGCATTTAACAATATTAGTTGAAAGGATTTAAAACAAGTTAAATGAGAGAAACAGGTGATAAATATTAATTTACGTAATATTAGAATTCAAACCCCCATCCTAGGATACAAATGAAAATTACTCAGACATTAACGGAGATAAGAAGATTACACAGATAGATTTTGACATTAATTCAGAGGAAGAACTGGTCTGCTCTCCTCCATTGCTGTTCTTCTATTCTTTTGTTGCTGCGTGAGTGTGGAATGATGTGGTGATACGGGAGGAAATATAAGTGGAAGGGAATGGATGAGTGTCGTGAGCGAATTCTTCAGACTCCCGTCGTGTGGGTGTGTGTTATGCAGTTAAGGTGGTGGGTTTATATAGAGGTTTGGATCCGTACGAATTTGATTGCAGATGAAGAAGAGCATTGATTGCTTCATTTATTGCTTCCTTCATTGATTGCAGGGGACAGAGCGTGTGCAGAGTAGATGGATAAGTTGCGGGCGAGTCGGGCGAGTTGCAGAGGACGACGGCGCGAAGAAGATACTGGTCGTGACTGATAATTAGTCACGGTTACTGTTGGTGTCCGCCTGTGGTACCGCCCAATAAGTGGCGGTTGCTGCTCTCACGTCCGCCTCCAAGACCGCCCAATAAGTGGCGGTTGCTTGGGTGGTGTCCGCCCGGGCGGTAGGCTGTGTGTTGTCCGCCTGTTAAGAGGCAGTAGCCTCTGTGTTGTCCGCCTGGCGGTTGCATGTGAGGAGACCGCTAGTTATGGGGCGGTTGCAACCTTGACCGTGGCCTATTTCCTTCGAACTTTGACCGGCTCTAGATTCTTCGTTTGGACTCCGTTTTCTGAGCCGTTTGCGTCTACGCGTTCGTCTCTTTGTCTACTTCACTCCCGGCTTGGTTTTCCTCATGTTAAACCAATAATTTTGTGAGATAAACAATAAAACATAAACTAGAGGAAAACTAACCGAAGTGGAGAAATTAAGCAAAAAGTGCTAATATTATACATGAAATACACCTAAATAACATGCTCATTTGGACACTTATCATTCGGTTCGGGTCAATTTATAGATATTTACTATTCGGTTTGGTTCGGTTCGGATCGGGTTCAATGGTTTAAATTTGATTTCGGGTTATTTCGGTTTGGTTGAGTTCGGGTTTGGGTGCTTTCGGTTCGGGTTAGCCTTTGAGTCATTCAATTTTTTCGGGTTATAGGTCAAATTCGGGTGATTTATCCGGGTTTAATTGATAAAAATTTTAAAGTACGAATTTTAAGCAACCTTCGTAACTTGCATTGATTTTCATATGCGGCTCCAAATTCTTTTAATGTAGTGTTACTGTTGATCAAGACTGCTATTGTGTATAGGTTGGATAAAATCAAACTGGATGACAAATTTTGTAAATGAATTTAAACTATTTATTGTATAGACTAAGTACAAATTAAGCTTTTGTGAATTAGTGGTCAATATTCGGCAATCGACGTCCAGTTTACCCCGCCCACGCCCGACGTCGTGCCTCCCGTCATCCCGCGCCCGTCACACCCTAAGCTCATCACCTTGCACAAGCGTCGCGCATCTACACCCATCCATCACCGCCTCGCACTAGCGTCACATGCCCACGCCCATCCATCAACATTCAAACCATTCCTAAGTCCTAAATATAAAGAAACCTAAGTTTATAAAATATAGAGTAATAAAATAGTAATGATACACATTACATTGTCTTATACAACATTTTAGGTTAAGTTGTTAAGGTAGATGGAATAAGGTGGGGATTATTCATCCTCCAAACCTTATTCATCCTCCAAAATGCTAGTCTATCTCATGATTCACAATAATATACCATTTGGAATATTTATTTCCCTCATTTTATTGCATAATTTTCTTTAGGCATGTACACATTAATCTTGAATAGTATATGTCTCAACTAAAAAGTTTAGGTTTTATAATTAAACTTCATCAACATTTAAACCATTTCCAACTCTCATGTCCTAAACATAAAAAAAAACCTAATTTTATTACAAACAAAATTAGTACAGTATTATAAAATAGTAATGATACACATTAAATTGTATTATAAAACATTTTAAAGCAAAACATCTATAGTTTGTAGCAAAACATCCATGTGTGGGAAGAGTAACAACACAGTTTATGAATGTTTTATTACAACAAGGCTTGAGATGCTTGAAGATGTTCAATATTATATATATATCATTTGTGAGCAATGAACACTTATTGGATGTCTAAATCTCCATTATGTGTTGTTGGTTTCAAGATTATTTTTACAGTTGGAACAACTATAGTAGATTTAGATTTAGCAAAATATTTGGGTGGATTCGGTTCGGGTTGATTCGGTTCGGGTGGATTCGGTTATACCAAATTTCGGTTTGATTCGGTTTTTGGTTTGGTTCGGTTCGGATTTTTGGGTCACATTTCGGGTCACGCTATTCGGTTTAAGTTCGGGTTCGGATCGGGTTGGATCGGTTCGGTTTTTATGGTTCGGGTCACCTTTGCCAGGTCTAATCACAACGGTCAAGAGTTAAAGTTGGTTGATGGATAAGGATGCCTTGTTACTCACATGGGTGAGTGACGGCGTGTAACACCAAACAATAGTTAGTTTATTTTTCGCTGCGAATTATATTTTGTTTATGCTACGACTTGCGATATTATTATAGGGGATTAGGATTAGGGGTGTTACAACTGTCCCCATTACAAAAATTATCAGTTGAAAGTCACCAATCCCTAACCCCATCGACATGTGTATCGTCAAATTAGGGGAAACGGTGGAGAGTGGGGAAAGAGTAAGAACTCACGAGGTTTAGATGTGAAATGGTTTCACTGAAGTGGAGATTTGGTCAACAACGGTCAAAAACCAGAAATTGAAATCTTCACTTGGAGAATTTGGTGTATTGCTAGGGGCTACTCTTCATGAAAGCACATCAAAGTAAAGAATATGAGAAGGTTTTGAATTTCTTTAGTGGGTGAAATTGTTATCTCTAATGTAAAGATGAATAAAAATTGGTTGATTTTTTACATGTTGAAAGAAGGAAAATGTAGAGATACAACATCTATTAAAGACAAGTCACATGACCCACTGTAAGATGTGTTCTATGGAGCATGGGTTTGAGTTCTTTGTCACCTTTGTCTATTATTACAATACATTTCAGGAGCGTAAAGCACTTTTTGACAAGATCTATGTCTGATAAGGAAGGTATTTTTGTCCATGGGCTCTACTTAAGAATTTAATTGTATATTGTTGACTGTGAAGACTTTATGTGACAATTATTAGTCGCCGAGGTGGGAGGAGTTTGCTACTTGTGTTAAGTATGTTGAGGTTTATGTGCACTCTATTGGTAATGTGGTAAGATTGTATGACAAAAATGATCATAAGGTGCGGATGCACTGTAAGTTGGACAGGATCATATGGGTCATGATGTTGGGATTTCTTTCCTAGTGGACTGGTACGCAATAGGAAGTTTATGGCATTCACCAGCTAATATATTTTCAGATAATCACAGAAGGCATAAGACTCATTATGTTCGCAGGATTGAAAATATTGGTGTTTATAAGTGACTTACTATGACTAGGTTAGGAGTTCATAATCCTTTGATGCAGATGGATGCCATATGTAGAGGGTTGTCAAGAAGGTAAGGACCTTGAGCCTTTGCTGAAAGGGCGAATGTTACACAATTAATGTGATTTAATGAAATAGATTTATGAAAAAAGGATCTCTTCATGAAGTTCCACAGAATGAGAAATGACATGTTCTACGAGAAGCATATTAATGAGAAGCGATGTACAGTTAAAGAATACAATGAAAGTATGGTTCAATCAAAGTCAAATGCCACGATAAGCCAAAATTTATTGGCTTTTGTTGTAGCATTTTACTGCTAGTGGTTAATTATTAGTATCATGAAGGGAGGAAGAATTCTATGGTATGTTCTTTATATGATGAGGTAGGAAGGAAGTTAAAGTCTAATGTTGAAACTATTGACATATTATGGAGGTATACACCAACATATCAGGAACTACACATTATAAAACTCTTTTAGTGAATATAAAGATGTTTAAGAAACAAACAAGGGTTGTAGCTTAGGATAGTTTGATTCTTAATGTTGTGGGTACAAAGAAGAAGGTTTCGTAGGCGCTTTAGTTAGTAAACAACTATAAATCGCTAGATCCTAGTGGATATATTGCTATGATTATTTAACATCAATGGTAAGGATAATGTGGATATCATGGAGGCCATGTAGGAGTTCTTCAAAATAGGGAAAATGTTGAGATAATTATTGCTATGATGTTTATTTGATCCCAAAGTCAGATAACCAATGTTTTGATAAGGATCTATGCCCTATACCATGAAGTATTTTCTTTATTAGAATCTATCTAAAACACTTACAACAAGACGGAGACAAATTCTTCCTAACAAAGTAAATAATGACAGGTAGCTTTGATACCTGGTATAAGCTTCGTGCTTAATGTTCTTATATGACAAGAAATCTTCAAGGGTTGTAGATGAAGTGGTATTTTCTCGACCATACCTATGATTTTGTGTTATGGTCTGTTGATGTTATTTTGATCGGTAAACTCAGTATAATACTGAACATTATAATGAGTTCAGTATGGAACTAACAATTGGAAAAAGATAAATATCTACTTTATCTTTAACGATAAGAAAATCATTAAAGATAAATATTCTCTTGGTTCACGCCTATTTAAGGAAACAATAATTCAGAATCTAGGGTAAGGGCAACAAAGGTAAAAAAGTGTGAGTTTTAGATTGTATTCTAGGAAATCCCTTGTAAGCGACTTTGAGAGATTTACCGCAGGATTGTTGGAAGAAAAAAGAACCTCCAAGTGTGTTCTTGAGTTTGTTGTTAAGTTAGGATTGTATTCCTAACGTGTCAAGATACGGTGAGAGTGACTTCATGGGTAATTGTTGAGAAGGATTTCTCAACGTGATACACTTGTATTTTGTGTGATACGTGAATTATATTTAGTACATCATTTTCCGTCTACTTATTCGTTTCTACTTGTTATCCCATCATTCCTATACTCATCGAGTAGGAACTTACAATTGGTATTAGAGCCTGGTAACCCTCTAGACTGAAGAAACTTATTCACAGTTGATCGCGATGAATTCCTATTGTGTTAAACCCCAGAAGCTTACCAAGTTCAACTACACCAGCTGGTGTGAGCAGATGGAAGACCAGTTAATTTCCACGGACTTATAGCTGTGGGACGTAGTGACTAAAGGCGATTTGAAGCCCAAGGTTGAGGAAAATGGTGTTTCCAAAGAAAAACCAAGAGCCAGCTGGAATGAGGATGACAACAAAATGATAAGCAAGAATAGACAAGCTTACAGGATCATTATGTCATCACTATCAGACTCAGGCCAATAGAAAGTATTGGGTTTACGAACCACTAAAAAAGTTTAGGAGTTCCTTAAAACAACATATGCTGGTACTGACTCGGTCAAAAAATCTAAAGCAAAAGAACTCAGGAGACAATTTGATAACTTTAAGATGTTTGAGGGAGTGACACTCTCAGAAACAATTGAACGATTCGACAAGATACTGTGCGAGCTCAAGACTGTTAAAGAAGTTCTCATTAACAATGTTATTAATGAGAGATTTCTAGATAGCTTATGTAAAGAATGGCTAAACTTCACCACTCTTTCGGAATCCATAAAAGATCTTTCCTAATTGTCCTTTAAAGAATTGAGTTCAGAACTGTCAGTTTATGAAGGAAGAGAGGTGAGCTAATAAGTTCAAGTGCAGTAAAAAACTTAGCCTTGAAAGCTAAGAAAATCACGAACGAGGTTGAAGATGAAAAAAAATGAAGATAAGGAGATTACCCATGATGCTAATGGAATAGAGAGTATTCAGTGTAGGAAGAGATCATGGATCAAGGTCTGGACAAGCATAAATCCAAAAGAGAAAATAATGTTTTCGATGTAATAAGCTAGGACATATAGTTAAAGATTGTACTCTCAAACCGGAAGGAAAGTTTCCTGACTAAGTGAAGAAATTCACTGAAGCTGCAGCAACAGCATGGGTACAAGATATCTCAAGCTCGGATTCAAAGAACGAAGAGACAGTACACATCTGTATGACTGCTGTGGTTGAAGATGTTGAGAAAGTTAGCTTGACGTCAGACGGGAATTTTTTCATGATGGCAAGCGAGGATGGCAAGAGTCATTGAAGGTGATAAAGTACGTCTTAATCACATTAAAGATGCATTTATTCTTTATCTATGAAAGAGCTCTTTAATTTGCTGACCACTTTGTTCAAAGATTAAACTGTTAGAAGAAAAACTATTAGAAAGGAGAGTTCTAATAATGTCACGACTGAGTCCCAAACTGAGGATAACTCAGATAAAATTCATAAAACCTCTGACAGAAAGATTACAGATTTACCTAATTAGGCGCAATCTGAGCTTAAATCTATTCAGGAAAGGAACAAAACTTTTAAAAGGAAAATGAGATCTTAATAAATGACCAGACAAGGTTAGGAGAGAGAAAAATATCATCGCAAGAAAATCCAACCTGGTACTTGGTAAAGTTAACTTAGCATGAATGTTGACTGGGAAGACAAAGAATTATGAGAGTCGGAACATAGGTCTTCTCAAGAATCCTTCAAATCAAGGTTCAACAAAACCAATTACTTCTGTCAGTTTTGTCATAAATACAGACATATTATAGGTTTTTGTAGGAAGTTGAGTCATAGAGGTTCAAGCCGAACACATAAAAAATCATTCTCAGTCCAAGACTCGCAACTACTGGAATAACTTCACTGTGCACACAAACTAGGGCCAAACAAGTCTGGGTACCTAAGCTAACAAGTGATTTTTTAAAACTTAGGGATTTGCAATCACACAACCGAGAAAACTGGTAGCTGATGGATAGGGTTGCTCAAAACACATAAATGGGTAGACAAACTTCTGGTTCAAATCTCATTGCATTTCATCATAGAATCAAGTGTTGGTTGCTTTGTCTACAACTGAAGCAAAGTATATTACTGCAGCAGCTTGTTGTGCTCAGGTCTTGTAGTTACATCGTCAACTAGAATTACGACTTTCATTTATATCCATTCTAATTTACCGTGACAACCAAGCAGCACATAAACTCACAAAGATCTTGTTCACCACTCCCGATCCAAACACATTGACATACATTATATTTTATTCGAGATCATGTTAAACATGGAAATTGTAAATCTGCTTCACTGCAACCACAGATGAATTTCTTTACATATTTGATCATTTTCTTTCTTTCACAGTTTTGAACTCAAGAATTAATTTTTTAGCTACTCACATTCTCTGTTTGAAGTCTTGTCTTTCTTCCCATATTTTCATTCCCTGCTAGGATTATATAATCAACAACGGACAGCTAGCTGGATCAACTCTTTACTCCAAGTAGCACTACACCTGTGAGATAAGAACTCAGACATAAATGAGTAGGATGGGATGAAATTTCTACAACAAGCGAATCAAATGCTAAGTATCCCAGTGGTATATATAACTTCTACATAATTTAAAATAAAAAAAGGGTGAATAGAATGAACAAGGCAAGAGACTCCTATGCTCACTATGTTTCTTCACAAATTTGACCTGTCATCTGGATATTAAGTCTTCAAGGATGCTTTATCATCTAGCTTCCCAAGGGTTATCTACTCTGGACAACTTGACCCAACTCCATTACAGAGATGAGGAGAAAAGTTAAAGTGTTGAAACTAACTTTGTAAAAGAAAGTGTCTTTAAATAATGTTACACAAATAAAATTGTCTTCCATTTTATGTGAGTATGAGTTTGTGGCAATGAAAGTATAGTGGAACAAGACTATATTTCTTCCCCTTGTCTCTTCAAAGGAAAGTAAAAAGAGAACAAATGGAGGTATAAACAACACTGTGCTATTTGGTATTTCATTCACTATTAAATCAGTGTTACTTGCATGTATCCCAAAACTACTCCATATCTCTCCTATGAGCTCCTTGAACTAAGATGTTGTCTGAGCTACCCAATCCTATATCGTTGAATTATCCTACATTTCAGTCCCGGACTGACAAATATAGGATTTGAAAACTCCTCTTTTCATAAAGGGATTTTTTTTTAGTTTCGTCTCTTATCTCTATTTCTTTAATTTGGTTAAACCTGTTTTTTATTTCATTTTCCCTCTCTCTGATCTCTATTTCTCAAACCTGTTCGTCTTCTCTCAACACCGTCATCTTCAAACCCGAAACTCACTTTCTAATCCACTTCTTCCCATCCATGGATTCTTTCGACCAACAAATTCTTGAGGATTTTATCCTCTAGCTACCGAGAAACTGACCACCTTCAAGATCCTATGCAAAGTCCAATCCCAGCTCTAAACCCTCACATGAGGTTGAAGTAAATTCTCCGATTCCAAAGGAGGGTGTCGTGATTTCTACAGATGATGAATCTTCTGCCACTTTGACGGATAAAAATCAACCTTTGACTCTGATTGCTGCTCAGCCAAGAAACCTCCTGCTGCAGCCTGCAGCGAAACCAACATCCTCTACAACCTCCAAGCTCAAGACTGCTGAGAAACAGACTCCAAAGAAAAGATCCTCGAAAATACTGAAATCTGTCGACAAACCACTCTCCAAGGCGAAGGAAAAGGAGTACAAGCTAGAGAAGGAGTTCAATCCCGATCGCAAGTTTCCTCAAAAATCAATTTTTGGTCGTGGTTTGTTGGAATCAGACATAATCCCTGGAAAGCTCTTAGATTGTGACTGGTTAATCAAGAATAGCTTAGGATCGTTGAGTGATATGCTACAATTTCAAGGTTGGGACAAGTTGTTTAACTCTGAGAAAACATACTACCCAGAATATCTATTTCCTTTTGTGCAAAACATGAAGTTTGTTTCTCCATTTGAGTTCAAGACCGAGGTAGCCGACAAGAAGATGATAATCTCACCCGCGTGGCTTGCTATGATTTTGGAAGTTCCTCTTGATGGATTAGCTGAGTTCAATACTCAGAAGATAGAAGTTTCTCTGCCAATGGATGTTTTTGCTCACTTTGGTCTTTCTCGTGCGAGTTCACGACTGAAGCAGTACCCACAGCGAGACCTAGGTATTTCCTTGAGACTGCTTCATTTAATCTATTATCAGTGTATTTTTCCAAGATCGGATATGAGGGACAAATCACTCCAATGGATCTGGCTGTAATGTGGTGCTTAGAAACAAGATTCATCTTTCCTTGCCCCGCATTATAATCTCTCATCTTCGCACAATAATCAACTGATCCAAACCCACCATTCCATACCCATTCTGGTTCACCAAAGTTCTATGACATCTGGAGATTCCCCTGGAAGATGCATTTTCTATCCCTGCTCAACCCTTGAACTATCTGGCGATGCAGACTTTATCAAAGATAGGACTCGAACGAAACTCTTCTGGCTGGCACCTCAAAACTACAGTACATTCTAAGTCCAAAGCTGAGCATGCTCCAAACTTCATTATGCATAATCTTGTTCAATCTCTAATTGCTTCGGTGAATGACGTGGAAAAGAGACTGATGGACAAGATCAACTAGATCGAGGAGAAACTAGATTCCTTACTCTCTTCAACAAATTCATCCTCTGATCCCTCTGAGAAACTTTAATGTCTGCTAGGATTGCATCTTACCCCACCCCCAATAACATAGTGAAAATCACTTATTCTACTTCTTTGACTGGTGCTAGACATCGTTTATCGTGCCCCTTTATTGATGTGGCAAAAGGAGGGGAAGTCCAAGTCTTGACCTGATATTCCTTAACTGTTTTTTTATTTGATTAGTGTTGTTTAGGTTGGTTAGTGCTTCTATTGGCCTGTTGCTATTTTGGTTAAGTGTTGTTAGGATGGTGGTCGAAGTACAACTTTCTTTTGGTGTTTGGCTTGGCTCTGTTAGATATAGACTAACAGATTAATTTTTTGATGGATACAAGTTACTACATTTCACATGCACCCGTTTTCTGATATAACTTGTTAATACTGATAGAATTTTATTGCATTTAAGATATAGCGTTGAGATCAAGACTAAGTGTAGGAAAGTACAGAACAAGTACAAAATTCAGGGGGAACAGATGAGATTCTGAATGAATGCTCAAGAAAACAAAAGAAGAAAGGTTCTAGCAAAGACTAAGGGGGAATTAATATCGACCCAAGAAAAAGTTCGGTTAATCTCAAGAATCAATTAGTTTGCCGCATCAAAAAGGGGGAAACGTTGATGTTATTTTGATAGGCAAACTCAGTATAATTGTAACACCCCTACTCTAATCGGCTCCTAATCGTTTAACTTAACATTGTAATCGCAACGGTAATCTAACTATTGAACTACAGGTGTCACCGTTCTCACTCGCCCATACGAGTAATAACGTGCTTACTGATATATATACATAAATACGAAACAATTTCCCACAGTGACAACAAGAGATAGATCTAACCTTCCAAAACCAATATAAATACAATCGTAGTGAGCATTCTAAGTATCCCAATCCTATACACGTTTCTAAGTTCGTATCAAAATGCAACAGTGCATATTTAATCAACTCTAACTAAACTACCAAGCGCACCCCGCTCTTTGTCGACACCGGAAGCTGCATACCTGCAAAATATTTGTTTGTGGTATGGAATCAGCCCTTGCTGAGTATGTTACTACATGACTGTCATGCCCCCTCGGACCCTTAGTTAATTGGTCGAGAGCATGCAATTCATTTTCATGCAAGTAGTTTAATATAAAAACTGTAAATCAACAACATATATTGCAGTAAACTCAAATAGCAATAAGCCCCCGGCTTCACACATCGCATCGCAGTAAACCACTGAAAGCGTTACAACGCTTCTATGAGTACAGAGACTCCATTCCAACAAACACTTAATAGTTCATAATTGAGTACGGCGACTCACTCGACCAAACAATCCACAATAATCCACACACGAGGACAGCGACTCGACTCAACCAGTTCGCAACATAGATATAAGTACAACGACTCAATTAAACCAATTCACAGCACACATATGTGTACAATGACTCAATTAACCCAATTCACAAAGCACATATGAGTACAACGACTCGTTTCAACAAATCCACCAACATACAACACATAACTACAAGCATGACCAATGAGCAACAAGGAGAAACAACGAGGATTATAAACAAGTATAAATTCTCGTCTTTGGCATGCAAGCCCAAATAATGTTCGCCTAATGTACGAGCTAATATAGTTGTTCGTATTTGTTCAGTCATGCCCAATGACAACGTCTCGTTAAAACGACGTGTCCCTAAGTTACCCATCTCCTATGGCGGGTCACCTACGGCAGTAGCCACTCCAGCGGTAGAGTCTCCGACCGACGAACCATCTGTAGTCCGTTGGAAATTTATCCTGATACTTACGGATACCCACATGGTATCCTAGTATCGTTAATTGATCACAATTCACAGTAAGAGTCACATCCTCTTGATAACTTTATCTATACCATCGCATCGTTTTACTATTTTTCCTAACACAGCAGACTAAGGTCGTTAGTCCAATCCTGAGTATGTCGACTCGGGATCCAGTGTTAGATACGAGAGCAGCGTTAAAAAGGCCAATGCTCCGTATATAAGTCTCGGATAATATATATATCTTATTATCCTAATGCTACAACGTTTTACTTACGTTCCTTATATTACACATATAAGATAGCATCATTGCTGGTAGTTCGTTTTATAATATGTTCATATATATGAATGGTACTGTTATCGTACAACAGTAATAATAATAAAGCAGCATTAATACACAACTCAAGCATATTAATTCACACAAGCAGACATTCAATCTTAACACAGATTTTCACACAATGTCTGAACTGAGGAAATCCTCAAAGACAATCAAGCCACATAAATAACATACCGTGCACCGGGATTATAAGACCGTGGAGTATGAATCAGCTAAAATCTCTGGCAATCCTCGAGACGCCTCTAACAATCTATTAATATGCATCACACTATGCATCAGCATCTCATACCAACAATACACTACGGCACCCGTACCGTTACTAATCCATCCCGGTTCATTCCCCGTTGTTAACTAATAACGTTTGTCGGGTTTTCGGTTTAACTCGGATTAGGAAAAACGCTATATTACATGCGTGATTAGGTCGAGTATATTAATATACTCAACTTTAAACGCTTGTTATCGCATGTAATTTAATACCCCTTTGTATATTATATAGTTTATCACTATATTGCATGTATAATCTTAATCATATATTATACATCTGACCTTAGTATTTATTTCCTAAGGTTAGTTTTTCCAAGTGTAATGTTGTATAATTCATATTTGAAAATACTTTGAAGTATCTAACTCCGTATTATTTCATGAACAACATAACATTAGAATTTCCTTATCCAATGTTTATAATTCTTTTCTTCTTACTCTATGTCATTTTAATTATGATATTATATGTTTATTTGAACCATATTGTATTCTCACTCCATGACATATATTTATTTATATATGTGTTATGGGACCATTTATTATATGGTAAATCTTTATAATATATTCATTCTCTTTTAATGAATATTTCTTATATTATAAATGTTATAATCTTTATAACATTGAAAACCATATTATAAATTTTTTATTCTAAAATTCCCATTATTTCCGAACAGCACTTATTTTGTTAAATATTTACAAAATCCACCACATGATTTATATAATGTTATATTATAGTTATATTACATTTGTTATGACATTTATGTCATTAAAACAATTATAACCTATAGTTATAAATTGTTATAAAATACCAAACAGCCCTTATCCTTCTTGGTTTTTATCATATTCCACTATACTTCCATAATTTGCAAATCAACCCCAAATTATATTCCATTCTTACACTTATAATATATACCTTATATTATAATCCTTAAACCTTAATATAATTATAACCTATGGTTATAAATCCTTAAATTAACCGAACAGACCCTAGGTCTGTTCTAAATTAATTACCAACCCATTATCTTTCCATATTCACCAAATAACCCAATTTTATAACACATAGTTTATAATGTCATTAAAACTATATATTATACATATATCTTCATAAAACCTCATATATAATTCCAAAAATTACCAAAATATACCAAAAGGTTATAAACATCATTCCTAACCTTATACTTTCAATATTTACGATTTTCACCACATATGTTACCTATATGTAACAATGATATAAAACATCATATATTATACTTATATAATCCATATTAACTCCAAATTTAACCAAATAAATTCCTAAAAATTCCTAATAACCCATAGGTCTATAAAATACCATTTTATACCCCAAAACTTTCGGTAATCTCTCATATACCCATATGTTATGTAATTTTTACAATTTAATACATAACTTAGTATAAATTGATAATTAACTTAATAAATCATCAAATCTGGTCAAAGTCTTTTGCTTGGTCAATGTTTGACTTCCAAACATCATTTTGACCCCACTTTCTCGGTAATTACATAGATTACCCCAAACTTTTCAATATTTACAATTTCACCCCAAAACTTTATAAAATCTTATAATTTTTATTTAAATACATTTTAAATCCCAATTTTTGGCTATATTCACCTATAACCCTCAAATTTTTGTTTATTTACGGCTTTGACCCCATACTTAATAGTAAGTACATAAAATAAATTAATTAAGCTTTTAAACTTAAATAAAATGGCCTAATGACATGGCCTTATTACAACTTTGCTTTATAACATAAAATTACACATAAATAGCTCAAAATATAATATAAGCTCTTGGCCTTACTTTACTTTAATTATTTTTCCACATAATGTCATAATTTGACCATTATGTTAAATAAACCACTTAAATGACTAGCTTAATTTATCTAAGTCATTTTTTTCCATACTTAGGTTAAAATCATCCATTATATCAACTCCACTCTCGGCACATAATTAATATGAGCTGAAAAATCATAATAACATAAGTTTAAGGTGTTTATACCTTGATTTAGGTACTTAAAGCCCTAATATCCATTCGGCAGCTTGGAGGAAAAATCACCACATCACTCACACATGTTTAATACACCAAAATAAGATATGGTTACACTCCAAGCATGAGCTAACCATAAGGAACAATTAAATGTAAGATTTAAGGCAAAAATCACCTTAAAATGAAAGGTACTCTCCAAAGGGTTTCGGCCTGAATCAAGAACACCACATGGTGTTAAATTCACCATAAAAACATGGGGAATATCTAGACAACAGCAAGGTGCTATGGTAATAGATTTTACCTTGGCAAAATGCCTTAAAGAATGATTTTCCTTTTGATTTTCGGCCACCCTTGCTCCAAATGGTTAACACACTGAATCAACATGAAAATATGAAGATTATGAGTGAATAAACTCATAGAAAACAGAAGAAGAAAACCGGATGAAGAGTAAGAATCCTTAAGGTATGTTTTTACCTTATAATGTAAATTTTTACCACCTTGGTCCCAAAGCTTGCTTCAGCCAAGAATGGATGTTGTTCAAGGTTTAAAACACTGAGAATAAGCCATGTAAATTGATATATTATAAGGTCCATGTGTAGGTAATGAAGAGATGAAGAAAAAGAGCTAAAATATGCCTTAAACCATTACCTTAGGTGGAAAAGAGATTGATTTGCCTTGAATGCTCAAGAACACAGCTTGATAGGTTTAGGAACTGCTAATGGCTTGGCTGAAATGGGACAAGAGGAAAGAGAAAGAAAGAAAATGTGTTTTAATGAATGAAAAGTAGAAAATGGAATAGTAAATGGTGATTCACCAAATTGGCTAGATATTTTGATTAAAGTTGAATGTGCTGTCCTCTATGCCTTAATCTGCCACCTCATTTAGGATGTGGATGAGTCATGTCTTGACCAATGACTTGACTTAGTTAATTTTGCTTAAAAATGCACTATTTGGATTACTATTCACAAATGAATGCCATATTTCTGATTTTTTTGAAAATCTTGGATTTAGACCTTCTAATGTGGTACATTATAGTAAATTAGTATAACAAGGTCTAATCCAATGCCTAAAACCACTCAAAACCCACTCAGAAAGTCAATTTTCTCAAAAACGTGCTTTAAGGAGTTTTAAAGCACAATTTGTGTTAGAACATGTTTTTGAGCTTGGTTTCTTTTGAGAATAGTTTTATAGTGTTCATTACTTAATTATAATACTTAGGAATCCACTTTGGATCCTAATTGAGGTCATACAATCTCTATGGTTTCTTAAAGCACATTTTTGGCTTTACCGATCTTAAGGCATGTTTTTGCCTTGTTGAGATCTTAGATTGTTCCCCAATGGTATTAAGATGATTATTAATCTTCTTAGATCATTAATAGATCATTTAAATAAGTTTTTAAGGTTAGGGGTATTTCAATAATACTGAACATTACGATGGGTTCAGTATGGAACTGACAACCGAAAAAGATAAATATCTACTAAATCTTTAACGATAAGAAAATCGTTAAAGATAAATATTCTCTTAGTTCACGCCTATTTAAGGAAACAATAATTGGAATCTAGGGTAAGGGCAACAAAGGCAAAAAAAATGTGAGTTTTAGATTGTATTCTAGGAAATCCCTTATAAGCGACTTTGAGAGATTTGTCGCTTGATTGTTGGAAGAAGAAAGAACCTCCGAGTGTGTTCTTGAGTTTGTCGTTAAGTTAGGATTGTATTCCCAACGTGTCAAGATACGGTGAGAGTGAGTTCACGGGTAATTGTTGAAAAGGATTTCTCAACGTGATACACTTGTATCTTGTGTGATACGTGAATTATATTTAGTACATCATTTTCCGTCTACTCATCCCTTTCTACTTGTTATCCTATCAATCCTATACTCAAATAGTAGGAATTACATGGTCCCCCTGAAGCAAATTCAATATGAGTTTGGTTTTTGTAATGTCTTTAAAAATGGATGATGAGTTGTGTTAGTAGAATTACTTAATTTGCTAGAGCTAATGAGAGAAAAATGTGGGTGATTCAGAGGGAAAAATCTATACCAAGGTGATCTATATCGCTGGAGCTGCTCAAAACTAGTTTGGCTCGGTGGCTCAGGTTCGACAAATTATCCGGGTGGACCTTCACAAAAAATTGAGTATGAGGAAAAATCACACCGAGCTGCGGCACATTTCTAAGCATGTGGGTTGGGCCCGGCTAGCCCGGTTTAATATTATTTATTATTTCAAACATTTATATGATATAATATATATTAAAATTATATTTGATACATAATTATGTATATATAAATTTTTAATTATTTATATAAAATATAAAAAACTTGGCCGGGCACTGGCAAAGCTGGAAAGAAATTGGACATAGCTTGGTCTTGACCGAAAATATAAAAACTTGTCTGGTTACTATAAGCCGGCCCAAAAAAATTTTCCGTCCTGACCCATTCCCCTTGGACCCACCGATTATCTCTAACTGTCACCACTACTGCTTGTCTTGTGTACAGAGGACGTTTGTAGATTAGTGCAAGTAGTGATATTAATTTATAGTTCTACCCTCATCCGAAAAGCTATGTAACTGGGATTAATCATCTAAGCTATATAGAATCTTAGATGACTTGTTTGACTTTTGTAGGGGGATTATGTGTCAATTGCTCATGGGAAAAATTTTAGATGATTTTCTGGCTAGAATTGATAATCGGGGGAAGCAACATATGTTATAATTGTCGGGATTTGATGACCAAGGCACTCAATCATGTGATATAAAGTTTAGCTGTAACACCCCTAACTCGTAGTCCAGTCTTAACTACATACTTGGTAGAATCGGACCAAATTTAATAATATAATGCAGTGGAAGGAAATGTAACAATATACTAACTTGGTTGCTATTCCCGTTACTCACCCATGTGAGTAACTAGGCTTCCAATACGTACATACATCATCCAACAACACTGTGATGACCAAAAGATAGATATCATACTATACAATACTCTATCCATATACTAGTGAGTAGTCTAACTATCAAAATTGTATACAACAATGGTATAATACAAAACGAGTTCCAAAAATGTAGTAGCAGGCTATACCGCTAACTACCCCCAAAATCCCGCACTCTGGTTTACGTCTTCAGTCACGCACCTGTAATATGTTTGCCATAAAGGCTCAACACAATCACTGAATATGCTAATGTGTAATCTTCATGAACCCTTAAACTCCTTAAGTCAATTAGTCGAGTTATCATGCGGTTCATTTACATGCTATTCCGTTTTACACATATATAACAAAACTGTAAATGCATTAAATAAACATTCAACAATCCATCCAATATTCACACACATTATGCACATATAATCAATACGATAAACGAGTGCATAAGATAATGATATGAGCGTTGTTTCATTTGAACGGTGCTCGTTTATTCGGCTTTCAAGACTTTTGAATTGTTATTCACTTTACGAGAGTTAAATGAAGTCTAGTATTAATGTTTCTCAAATGTCTAATTAATTTCATTTGCTCAAATCTTAATCTTGACAATTGTCGTGTTAGAAGACAACATGTCCTTAACCATTTACCCCTAGTAATGACTGGTCACCAAAGGCAGTAGTCATCCCCTTTACGTGAGGACTCCGATTCCTCCTTATTACCCCTATTAATGGTGGGTCACCAACGGCCGAATCCATCCCCTTTACGTGGGGACTCCGTCCAATGATCAGTTTGATCTATTGGAATATAAAATACGAGTGGACCTGTAACAGTCATCCGCTCTATTGTGATCACTATGTGCAACCAAGATTCCCTAGATTTCTCCTCATATATGATTCTTTTCACCATGTGATTAAGTTCTCCTAATCATCTTACCTAAGATCTACTCTTAGGTTATAGTGAATATAGTATCCATGTAGTTACCTTTTAGGTCTTACACATTACCTAGAAGTCGTCTAGGTCATTTTCTTATTTGAATACATGTGCTCGTGAGAATGGTACTTGTAGGATCAAACAGCTGACTCAAACCAACTCAAGGTATGAGTTTGTGAGATGGTTTGACTCAATCGACTAAGTATGCGGAAGCACTAGAGATGTGGAAACACTCAACCGAACTCAAACATATACACAATATAAGTTATTTTATTTCCCGGTAAAACTAAACAACTTACACTGCCCACTAAGTAAAAATGATCTACTTAGTGGTTTCTCACTCACTTATCAAACACAATTTCTAATCAGTACAGTGATAAGTGTGATGAGACTAGCACCTACCTAGAATGGCTCTATTGATGTGCGCAAACCAAAACTGGTACTTTTCTCTCCCTCTCTAGAATATAAGCAAAGATTTCTTTAAACAAATGTTCTAAATAATTCTATCTGGAAAGTCCCAATGAGAAACAAAAATGTAAGCCTCTTATATAGCTCTTCAGATTTGAACGTTGTGGAAAGTTAGTTCCTGAATTTTAGGAACTAACACAACTAACTCCTCATTCCTTGAATGTTAGGAGTTCTAAATCTTAGTTTAAGGTTTTACCTTAATTATGAGGATTTTTCCTCCTTTAAAACCCTTTGTTCACGACAAGATTCTAGGGTTTTGAATTCCATTTTCATCCATATTTTAAGACAAGAAAGAGGATCCAAGTTAGGGTCTTTAAGACTTCATAACGTAAGCAAGAGCTTAAAGCACACAAATATATCTTAAGAAGATGGAATTACCTTTGAAGACCAAGGTGAGTTTTCTTCACCAAATCTTAGCTATTATAAGGAAAATAGATAAGAATTTGATCCAGTGTAGGTCCATAGATAAAAGGTAGATTAAGTGTTCAAAAAGGCTTGATCATGACTTACCCTTGAAGTCACCTTTGGAGGGTTGTATTGCTTGACTTCCGGCCAACATAAGGAGCTAGATGAAGCTTCATTTTGTGTGTAAAAAGATGAATAAAAGAAGTGTAAGAAGCTAGCACTTTCGGACCTTAAGATGTTAAAGGAAAAGATGGAACGTTAAGGCACTTTTCTCACCTTAAGCTAGCTTAGATCATCCTTGCTCCAAGACTTGTTGATTTCCAAAATTTTCTCCAAGGATTTGTTGATCCCAACCTTGGATGGGGAAGGAAAGTGGTTGGTTGTGTTCTCATTGTTTAGTTTATGTGTAAAAGGGAACATTTGAGAAGAAAGGGAAGTGTGCGTCTAGTCCACATGGGAGTGTTCTTCAAGAACTTAAGAGGAAGATGAAGAAGATCAATGAGGAAGACGGTGAAGCTCTCGGCCAAAGGGAGGATGATAGAAGGAGTGTTTGACTTGAATTTGATTTAATGAAGAAGTGATGAGTCATGACTAGTAAAGGATGACTAAGACTTCCTAAGAAGATACTTTCGTCCAATGTTGCAAGGTATGCCCTTCCTTATGAAGGGGGATGTTTGGCTCACATTTTGTGTATTAATATTATAAGGAGTCGTATAATATTCTTAACTTATATATTGTACAATAGGACTTGTTTCATGTGTTAGTTTGTGACCAACATGATTTCCTTGTCCTAAAGTGTGTTGATTTGTGTTTTTAAGTTATTGGTATACTTTACTATTCATTGTGACTATTTAACGTATGTTCTTTGATTCACTCTTAATGTTGGTGATCTTAATTCATGTAATGACATTGTTCATGTTATATCAAATTTCTTAGTTGATTTCTCCTTATTAATGTTCCTCTTTAGTCCATTAATTTATGTGAGGTTTAGTGCCCATTTTGGACTATACATATTTATTTATATGTATGTTAGAGGTAGTAAAAATTCCTTAGTGAACTAGGCTCATTAGCCTTTATCGTTTAATGTTTAATCTTTGATTAAACTCTTTCCTTTGATTTATTCCTTGTTAATTAAGGCAATTAAGGTTTGGGGTATTTCATAAGCTGCTTAGGCACAAATTCTTTTAAACAATTTGGGAAATTTTCTGAAATAATCTTAAGGCTGGAGTGAATTTCATCAAATACCCCTAAGGTTTGTAATTTACTATAAAATACTCCCGAAATTTACAATTTACTACAAAATACCACTAAGGTTTGCAACTCACTACAAAATACTGTTAAAGTTTCATTTCCATTACAAGATACCCCTTCGTTCAAATTCTGGTATATTATATTTTTCATATTTCCTTTTACACCTTGTATCATATGCCCCTATAATAACCTTGGGAGTATATCATCAATAGTTTTTATAAATGTGAACAACTTAAACAAAATACAAAAAAATAAATAAAGATCATACAAAATTTAAAACAATTATACAAATGACTAAAAATTATAAAAACACACAAAAATTAATTTACACCATTTAAAATACTAGGTTGCTATTTGTAGTACAAAATTACTAATCACTACAGTACACATTTATTTTAAATCACATTCACAATAGAAATGATTTATAGGGTACCGCTGTAACTTTTTTCTCGCACAATAACATTTCCGCTATCATAATCACCTAGATTATAAAACTAGTTCGAAAATACGATAAATGCTTTTGAACGTTGCATAAACGTATAACTTTAAATGTTGCTTAAACGTATAACTTTACATTTATTATGTTTAGTTATATACGTTTTCATGCATTTACTAAAAATGTCATTTATCTACTGAGAACGAGTCAAAACGTGGGTTATTGTGAAAAAACGGTCAAAACACGCACGTTATATACAAACTGGACATGTCCCGTATCTTCATTTCTCTCTCACACACACACTATCTCTCCTCCAAAACCAGTCACCAGAATCGTCTCTTTCAGACTGCCGGAGCACCGACGGAAAATTTTTCCGGTAATTTTTTTGAATTTTTTTTGCAAATGATAGATCTAGGTGTCTTGATTTTTGATTATGGTGTTAGTTTTGTGAAAAACACATTCATTTGGGCTAGATTCACAAAACAATTTTTGGAAAAAAACTTAAAAACTCCATTAATGGAGCTCTGTAAAAAACGGAAGCTTGGTAAGGGTGACCAGCGACATTTCAGGACACAATAGGATATCAATTAGTGAGAAAAAAGTTACACTTATACTTCAATACACGTTTACATATTAAATATTATTTAAAATAATTTTGTACTGTAGTGATTAGTAATTTTTAACCCCAAATAGCAACACCACAGGAAAAATTATCATGTTTTATGGTTTTTATACTTCATTTTTGTAATTTTATATAATGATTCTCCTATAAACTATATGAAATTGTTACTTTTAATATTTTTCATATTACTTATCAATTGTTTAAATTTATAATTTTTTAATGATTTATTATATTTAATGTAAATGCTATTTTTTTTATTTTATGTTACCTACTATAATAATTTTCAATTGTTTAACATTTTAACAATTTATGTGTATTTTTAATGAAATTATAATCTTTTTTATTTAGTCATATGTTATTTTTTAAACTTTATGATGTTAACTAGTTTAAAAGAGAGCAACTTGGCTAGATGCTACATCCGGTCCAATTTTTTTTAACGCCTCTGCTGTCTTTTTTTCTCAACGCTTCCGGTGTTTTTTTTTTTATGTATTTTTAAAAAATTTTATTTTTTCTTTTCTTTATTATAAAAACTTTAAATTTTTGTAACTTTTAATATATAAGTCCAAAATAAAAAAAATTATATCATTGTTCACCTAAATCCAAGCTCTTCAAAACAAAACCAGACATGGATATATTTTGACAACTTTTAAAAAAATTATTTTTACATGTATGGAGCATAGAACGTAAAAGAAAACTTGTACAGATGGGCATGCAAACTTGTACAAATGTTCACTAAAACATGTACATCCTCATGTAAACACATATACATCCTCGCATTAAAAACATATAGATGGTCATATAAACCTGTACGAATCATTAAATATGTACATCCTTAGATTAAAACCTGTACATATAAGGAAAAACACTTGTATAGACGGTCATACAAACATATACAGATGACCATACAAACATGTACAGATGTTCATTAAAGAACATGTACATTCTCACATCAGAACATGTACATTTTTACATTAGAATATATACATTCTCACATTAAAATATGTACATACATCCTCATATTAAAATATCTATACGTAAAAATAATTTTTTAAAAAAGTTGTCAAAACATATCCATCACTAGTCTTATTTTGAAGAGCTTGAATTTAGGTGAATAACGATATATTTTTTTTTCATTTTGGACTTATATATTAAAAGTTATAACTATTTAAATTATTGCTGTGGGATAAAGATAAATAAAAAGAAAGGAAAAAGATATTTAGAAATCGGCGCTGCGCGTTTTTGTTAGTTGGTTCTATTTTTTGTTGTGTCCCATTATATTTTATTAATTATAAAATTACCCTACTATAAAGATATTTTTTATTTTAATTTGACTAAAATATCCTTGGATGTAGCCAAAATAGATACAATCACATGTAGCTAAGAATTTGGGTTTTTTAAATGAGTCATTTCTTAAAATATTCTTATGTTCTTTAATTTTTTTGTGTATTTTGTTTAAGTTTTATTTATTTAAAAAAACTATTAATCATATATGGTTATTGTAGGGGTATATATCGTACCAGTGATAAAAGGTTAATATTAAAAATATAATATATCAAAATTTGAACAAATGGGTATCTCGTAATGAAAATAAAATTTCAGGGTATTTTGTAAACCTCTGAGGAATTTTATAATAAATTGCAAACCTTAGTTATAGGATGCATTTCCTTGTTTATGGTCAAATTGGTTATAAGCTATTTACATGAGTAGGAATTGGGGATCAAGGAGATCCTAGCTTGGAATAAAGCATATATGAATAAGTTGCTACAACGGTTGAATTCTAATTGCTATTTTTATGATCTACTTAATTGGAGAACGTGTAATTATGCCCAACGGAGATTTTGGTAGGCTAGAAGCAAGCTAACACCAAGTTTGGATGGGTTTGTCTTAAAGTGAGAGATGAACTCTTAATAAGAAGTCAAGAGTGATAGAGATTGGCGTGGAACCACATATATATTGATGGTTGGTGAAATTAGTTTAAATACTGTTGTTAGAGTGAAATATGGGTAGGTTTAGACTCACTCCCTAATTATTAAGATTGATATGAGTGCATAAATTAAAAGTAAGGGAAAATTCACGATATACCCCTGTTTTCTTTTGTAATTCACAATATATCCCTGTGATTTTCGCAATTCAACTTTAAACATGCTTAAATATTGTTCAAAATTGATGAAACTTTACATAGACGATGGTAAAATGTTATATTTTGGTCCAATATCAGTTTTGAAGCTTTTTTAAACTCACATGTGACCTGTGGGACCCAATGAATATGTGACTGTTCATTGGGTCCCACAAGTCACATGTGAGCTTAAAAAACTTCAAATTTGATATTGGATCAAAATATTACACTTTAGCATCGTCCATGTAAAGTTTCATCAATTTTGGACAACATTTAAGCATGTTTAAAGTTGAATTACTAAAATCATAGGGGTATATTGTGAATTACGAAAGAAAACAGGGGTATCTCGTGAATTTTCCCTAAAAGTAAAGATCATAATCGATTTTTTACGTGGTTTAGTCATAAAGGTCTAGTCCATGGGGTTTGACAAAAGTTTCACTATATCGGAAGAGATATTACAAAAGATAGAGATAAAGAATAAGAGCTTTTTTCATATTATAGAACATGTCTTTCACATGTGATTCAAGTAGTATTTATAGGGAGAACCAGGAGTGTTGCCCTATATACTTGTATAGGGCTGGAAACGAGCGGTAGGGGTAGAATAGGCATTGGGTCGGGTTAGGGACGGGTGAGGTTTTATCCACACCCGTCCCTCGTTTTCGCCCGTTTCACCCGAACTCGACTCAAACCCGTGGATGAAATTGGTGAGTTAGGTGATAAATGGGTGAGATTTTTGTTATAAGCTTTTGTAATTTTTGAAAAATATTGGGGTTGATTGCAATAGTAACTTTTGTGATCGAAGTGTAATTTATATAAAAAGTTTTAAATCTTAGTAAAACTCGAGGGGTCTTATTATAATTATTGAAAAATATTTGGGCCAAACTGTAAATGAGTGAGGGCCGAATAGGAATCCTGTGATGGATGAAAAAAGTTTCACCTCGCATCTGACCCAATCCATCATTTGTTTCACTCGTCACCTGTTTATTTCAGATTTTTATCTATTTATATGGATTGGGTGGACAAATGGATCGGATAGGTAGAGGTGATCATTCGGCGGGGGGGGTTGGGTTCGGGCCGGCCAAAGGAAAAATTTAGGCCCGTCGGGCCTATTTTAAAAAACCAAACCCGATTTTTTACATGCTCGGGCCGGGCTAGGCCCGGTTTTTTCTAGGCTTTACCGAAGCCCGGCCCGTCCGACCCGGTTTTTTAATTTTTTATATAAATTAATAAAAAATAAATTAAAATTAATAATTTTAGTATATTTATATATTATATATATACTTATTTAAATTTATATATTATAAAAATTAAATATGTATATATTATATTTTAAAAAAATTATAATAAATAATATAAAATCGGGTTGGGCTTGCCCACGGGCTTAAAAATGTGCCATGGTCCGGCCCGATTTTTTATTCGGGCCTGATTTTATGTCCAAACCCACCCGGAAGCCCAATCAGACTTGGACACGTCGGATTTTTTTACTGGCTGTCGGACCGGACACATTTTGATAAGCTCTAGGATAGGTAATGCCATCCCAAAGATAGGGGGCACTTTCAACGTCTTCAATTAGCTAGACAGGCCACATGAGTGGATGAATCCATACCACTTATTTACACCTCTTAATTAATAGGACTACTAACTACAAATGACTAGCTAACACTTGTTGATTTTTTTTTCATTAGCTGGCGCACTTGTTCGGTCATTAGGTGTGTTAAATCAAATCATGTCTATAGTATCTCGTAGCATTTTTAAGTTGCCATTACATTATATATTATTGTTTGAAAATAATGTTGTGTTTGTTGAACCTGAAAGAATAAAGACAGATCGAAGTTAATTTCTAACCTTTTCCTACCCTCAGCAGCCAAAAGCAAAATAATGTTATCTATTCTGCATTTTTCCGATAAAGAAAGAAAGTAGGTAGCGATCAGCTTTGAAAATCCTTTTTATCACATTTTCTTTTAGGTGCATGTGGGTGGTCTCAAACATGGCTTGCTTTGCTTTGTACTCCCTTCCCTCCATTTAAACACGATTTGTCTTTTTAAAATGTGAATTTTATTTAAAATATATAAAATATTATAGTTGTTTGACAAAAAAAATTTCACATTTAATTCTATTATTAAAAAATTATTGAAATAAATAAGAATATAAACTCATTTTTTTATTTTCTTAATATATATAATTTTTTAAAATTACTTAAAAAAATTCACAATACACCTTTTTTTTTCATAATTCATAATATACCACGTTGGTTTTCGTAATTCAACTTTAAACATATTTAAATGTTATCCAAAATTGATGAAACTTTTCTTCCATGTTATATGTTGATTCAATATCAAATTTGAAGTTTTTTAAGCTCACATGTGACCTATGAGACTCAATAGAAATTGTGACATGTTCATTAGGTCCCACATGTCATATATGAGCTTAAAAAACTTCAAATTTGATATTGGACCAAAATATAACAGTTTAGCATTGTTCATAAGTTTCATCAATTTTGGATAGCATTTAAACATATTTAAAATTGAATTACAAAAACCAACATGATATATTATGAAATACAAAAGAAAAAAAAGATATATTGTGAATTTTCCAATTACTTATATATTTTAATAGTATCATTTATTCGATCATGTGGGTTTATCCGCACGAGTAGCGCTGCGGTTGCAGATAACAAAAAAAAGAGAAAAAAGAAACCCAATTTCTTGGCTACAACCACATGTAGCTATCTACAGCTACATATATGTACATTTGGTCATTGAAAACTGTACATTTGATCATTCAAAACTGTACTGATGTATATATATATGTATACAGTGAATTGTGATATTTCTGAATTTGTACTAAATGTACATACTAACTTTATAAACTGTACAATAAACTTATAAAACATGTACATTTACTCTACACAAACTATATCATAAAAAATGTAGTCAAAGATGGCTACTGTAGCTAAGACTCATTGAAAAAGAAACCGAACAAAATACATATAAAAAACGAGCAGAAATCAGACAGATTCCTCGTGGTCGTGGCACATGTTTTCCCCGATGTGCGTAAAAAGACGATGGGATGACTCCTCGTTGTTTCTTTGACAAAAGAGAAACACGAGTTTCCTTAATTATTCTTCCCCGTTTTTAATTTGCTTGCAGCGTTAGCGAGGGAGTGGTCCAGCTGCTTGGGGGATTCGCTTCATTCCCTCTTTTGAACCGACCCACCGTCCCCGCCGCCGGCCCATCCATTGTGAGAGGATCACAAAACCGACCAACCCCGAGACGCGCATTTTTCTCTAATCAAAATCTGACTCTCATGTGGCGTCATAATTAACGCAAGTACTTAGCTACATCTATCTGTAGCTATATATGGCTATATCTAGCAAATTTTTGTAATTTACAGAAAGTGAGAGAGAGGAGGGGAAGCACGCGCCTCACAGAAAGGGAGAGAGGAGCGCGCGACCAAACTTTTGTTTTTTTTTTTCTATTTTTTTCTTTCAACGCCGATTGATTTTTTTTTTCTTTTTTCTTTTTTTTTTCTTTTTTAATATTTTATTATTCTTTTTTGCTTTATCATAAAACTTTAAATTGTTGTAACTTTTAATATATAAGTCCAAAATAAAAAAAATTATATCATTGTTCACCTAAATTCAAGATCTACAAAACAAGACCAGTCATGAATGTATTTTGATAACTTAAAAAAAAAATTACATGTATGGAGCATAGAACATAAAAGAAAACTTGTACAGATAGTCATACAAACCTGTACAAATGTTCACTAAAACATGTACATCCTCACGTGAAGACATGTACAGTTTCACATTAAAAACATATAGATAGTCATATAAACCTGTACAAATTATTAAATATGTACATCCTTAAATTAAAACCTGTACATATAAGGAAGAACACTTGTACAGACGGTCACACAGACATGTACATATGACCATACAAACATGTACAGATGTTAATTAAAGAACATGCACATTCTAACATTTAAACATGTACATCGTCACATTAAAAACATGTACATTCTCATATTAAAATATGTACATGCATCCTCATATTAAAAATCATGGTATACATGTAAAAATATTTTTTTCATTAAGTAATAAGTGGTGAATTCGATGTTTTTAGCTTTCCTAAGGTGGGGTTTAGGGTGTTTTGGGGGTAGGATAATCTATTTGGAATTTGTTCTGTACTTTATATTGTAGCAACTAACTCGACAGGTTTTTAGGGTTTGTGGTAGCGGGTTTAGGCCCTAAACCCGCCACTGCAAACCCTAAAATTGCCTTCGACATTTTTAGCTATCTTAGGGGTGGGTTTTGGGGTGTTTTGGGGGGTAGGGTAATCTATTTGAAAACCGTTCTATATTTTAATGTGAGAATGTACATATTTTAATGTGAGAATGTACATGTTTTAATGTGACGATGTACATGTTCAAACGTGAGAATGTACATGTTCAATTATGAGAATGTATATGTTTTAATGAACATCTGTACATATTTGTATGACCGTCTGTACAAGTGTTATTCTTTATATGTACAGGTTTTAATTTAAGGATGTACATATTTAATTATCCGTACAGGTTTATATGACTATCTATATGTTTTTAATGCGAGGATGTACATGTTTTTATGTGAGGATGTACATGTTTTAGTGAACATTTGTACATGTTTGTATGACAATCTGTACATGTTTTCTTTTACGTTTTGTGTTCCATACATGTAAAAATAATTTTTTTAAAATTGTTAAAATATATCCATGACTGGTCTTGTTTTGAAGAGCTTGAATTTAGATGAACAATGATATATTTTTTTTCATTTTAGACTTATATATTAAAAATTACAACCATTTAAAGTGTTTATGATAAAAAAAAGAAAAAGAAAGAGGTGTTTGAAAAAAAGAAAAATTCACCCACAAAACAAACGCAGTGCGCTAACACAAAAAAGAAAAAAGGAAAAAAGAAAGAAGTAAGACGGGGCGCTGGGATGTAGCCATCTTTGGCTACACCCAGCTGTAGCCAAGACAGCTCGCATAATTAATGGCTGCGTTGGGTAAAGTTGTTTTGTGGTTGTTCTAGTCTGGCTGTTTTATGGTTGTTTTATATGTGACAGTATATTATTGAAGTAGAATATATGACTTATGTTGGACCCACGTGGGGACCACCACATTTATACCACAAATATACCAACTTTGTACCGGCGCCGAACATAGTACCCCTCCGTTAATTAATATATGTTATTCTAAGGAGTGATTCTTATTTAAAATTATGTGTCATTCTGGTTTTTTGATATACTTTTTTTACTTTTAATCCTACTATTTAACACAAAAGTAATTATTATCTAGATGAAAAAGTACAAAGTAGGAGTACATACGTCATTTTCCGGTATGTAAGTTTCTAAAGTTCCGAGGGGTATTTCTTAGCAATATTAATCACAAGGTTTTTAATACTAAATCAAATTTGGGCCAATTTTATTCTTATAGTTCCGACATAGAAGCCGCCCAATAAAGACCCACCTCGCCCGTTTATTACTCGTCACATATTGAAGCCAGCCAAGAATAAAAAACCCGCCACGTCCTCCTTTCTTGTACCATCTGGGAGGAGTAATTAATCTTTTTTGGAGAAAGAGTACAACATCTTTAAATCCAAAATGTCAACCTTAAAGAAATACTAGGTAAAATACAATTTACCGAATAGTAATCCTTTCATTAATTAATATCTGTTGTTTTATGTTATGATTCTTATTTAAAAAAATATGTTATTCTAGCTTTTTGATATATATTTTTTTCACTTTTAACCATATTATTCAAAACAAAATTAATTATTATCTAAATGAAAAAGTAAAAAACAAGGATACATACATCATTATTCTACCCTTTTTAATAAGTGTCAGGTTTTTAAAATGACAGATATTATTAAACGGAGGGAATAGTTTTTATATAAAAAAAAACCAAAACCAAGTGCAAATCCCGTATTACGTGAATCAGGAAATTTTTGTTATATTGGGAAATTGAGTGTGTGGGCTACTGAGTTGTGTATTTTGTACATTTGTTATACATATCATATTTGTACAATTGCTGATACTGGGCTTGGGCCTGTCACCCTTGTTGGGCTCATAGCCTCGTATGTCTCTCTACTTTCTCTATGATTGTCATATAGTATTTGATTTTCTTGCACGTAAACTTTATTACTCAGCTTCTGAAAGATCTGAATGAAAGCTTCAAGGCTAATAATAAAATATATCCTATAACATGATTCCTGAGAGAACGAAGTGTTATATGAGTTTCACTTGTATGTTTTCTTATGTCTTGGATGCATATGTCGCATTCTTGTCAATTTTACTTAAATCTCCACTCCATACAACTTATAGGCTTCAATACATTAGTATTGAGTTATGATGTCCTCATGAAGGCTTAAGAAATGACCCTTCGTTCAAATCGTATAGTCTTCGAAAATAGTGTTTGGTATCTCTAAGGTTATTGCAATGTCATGTAGTGGGAGGGGTAGCATGAGAATATATAAAATATACTACCTCTGTTTTATTGGGATTGTTCTGTTTGTTTTTTGACATATTTTTCAATTTTAATATGTAACATATGAGATTAAATAAATTATAAAGTTAAAGTTGTTAAGATATAATTTGTCAAATAAGGAATCAATTGTATAACTTAGATTTCTAAAATTATTTAATCTTATATGTTAAATATTAAAGTCAAACAACATGTTCAAATAGTAAACACGACAATCAAGATATAACAACTATATTAGAATTATTACGAATAGTTATTTAGTACAACACATCGATGGTGCAGGCTGCCCACATCGAGTTAGGAGCGGGAGTGCCATTTGACAGTCCCATTCAGTTCTAGTCAGTCTTAGTCAGCAACTGACTGGATTGTTTTGTTGACTGGGTTGTCTTTTTATTAATTAACTTTAAATGATTGTAACTTTTAAAATATAAGTCCAAAATAAAAAAAATATATCATTGTTCATCTAAATTCAAGCTCTTCAAAACAAGATAAAACATGAATATGTTTTGACTACTTTAAAATTTTATATTATTTACATGTATATATTTGATCATATCAATATTCACCATATCCAATTTAAATACATCATACAACAATAATAATACACCATAAAAAATAATGATCCACCATTAGTCCGAAATTGATATGTGTGGGAAATATATGATTCACCATAAAAGGTTTAACATCCATAATACAAATAATAATACACCACAAAATAATAAAAATACATCACAAACAATAATAATATACCACAAACAGTAATGATTTTTTATCGGTACCAAAGTTTATCATCTAATTCACCGTTTATTAGTTAATGAATCATAATATAATTTTTTTTATGAATTATAATATCAATTTTAATGAATCATATTAACTAAATTAATGAATCATATCATATCAACGTAAAAACATATAAATAATACATCACAAAAAAGTAAAAAAAAAATATTGGTTCCAAAGTTTTGTGATATAATTCACAACTTATTAGTTAATGAATCATAATATCAATTTTAATGAATCATAATATCAAAATTAATGAATCATATCTTTATATTCTTTATGATAATGTATCATCGCAAACATATAACAATAAAAAAATTAAACAATAATACAACACAAAATAATATTTGGTATGTATGAAAAATACATGATTCACCATATAAAGTTCAAAATACACCCATACCACAATAATAATACACTACAAAACAATAATGAATTTTTTATCATTTTCAAAGTTTGTTATCTAATTCACCACTTATTAATTAATGAATCATAATATCAATTTTAATGTCAAAGTTGATGAATCATATCAATAGCGGACCCAGAAATTTTGTTTGGGGGGGGGCAAATTTTTTTTTGACACTATCATTATTTAAAACTTTATATTATGTTGTATTTTTTCAAAAATTTATAAGATCATTTGACGAATTTTCAAAATTTTCAGGGGGGCTAGCCCCCCTCTCGGTCCGCCCCTGAATCATATCATCATTTTAGTGTATCACCATAACATATAAATATAAAAAAATTAAATGTAACACAAAACAAGTATTTGGTAGTATGAAAAATATATGATTCACCATATAAGGTTTAAAATACACCATACAACAATAATAATACACTACAAAATAATAATGATTTTTTATCGGTTCCGAAATTTGTAATCTAATTACATCAATTTTAATGAATCATAATAAATCAATGAATCATTAGTGTATCATCATACAAAATAGATTTTTTTTTCAAAGTTGTCAAAACATATCCATGACTGGTTTTGTTTTGAAGAGCTTGAATTTAGACGAATAACGATTTTTTTTTTTCATTTTAAACTCATATATTTAAAATTACAATCATTAAAATTAATATAGTAAAAAGGTAGCTCAACTAGTTAAACAGTCCAATCACAAACTGTCAAATTATTGTTCCATTGCTGAGTCATGTGGGGCGGCTGCACAATCGAATTTGAGTTTTTGACTTATACAAAATAAAAATATTCGATTAACTACACTGAAAACTAAAAGATAGTACTAAATAAGATAAAATTTTCCTATTTTATTTGAACAAACCCTAGTTTCGCTATTATGGGCCCTGCCTCAAGAGACGTCCGTGATTGATCGGTTGATGTTCGAAACCAAACTGAATTTTCTCTCCCACTGATTATCTACCGCCATGGAAGAACAAAAAAGAAGAAACATGGGGTTGGGTTATTTTATTTTTTCAACAATCAGCCGCCAACGTGAATAAGTAGGGTGATTTAGTGGACATTTATAATTAGCATATGATCCACTGTCAGGATGGATCAAATAGCTTAGATGTAACTTATGATACAATTGTTCAAACTTTAGAGTAAAATATTATAATTAACATATAAGTCATCAATGATTAGTCCATTTTTTTCAATAAGAATTGAAAAGTAACAAGTCGCATCATCAACTGTTTATGGTGTTTGTCATGGATGACATATATATAATATATATATATAACGATATCATAATTTTGACTAGAAAGTGTGTTGATTACTTTATGGTGCAATTTGCCCCTTAGCAGCCGAAAACAAAACGCAACAGAACACATACAGAACGATAGCTTGTGACCAACAACTCCCGTTCCCTGTACATTTATATTTTAATCGTTTTGCTTGCCTCGCCCTATAAAAGTAGGAACTATTTAAATGAGGAACCTTATCTTTTTCAAAACACAAGAAAGCATAATTTTGGATTGACTTTATTTTTATTTTTAAGGATGACAAGCCAAAACCCAAATTAATTGAATGACGACTGGGAATCAGGTGACGTGTTTGACACAAATCTTTCAAATCAAACATGTTTTTTTTATTTATGTTATCCGAAATAAGGAATAGAACATTGTCAAATTGGAGTATTATAATGAATCTCACAAAGTTCCTAAAACAGTTTTCTACCGGATATTATAGACTCTTACGCTTAGCTTATGGATTTGAACATTGCAATTTGAGTGTTTTCATTAATCTTTCATATTTAGTAAATTAGTAGTAGATGACTTAGCATGTACACGGTGGGTTTGGACAATCCATGACCCGGAGTGAACAAACTTCGACAAGAATGTGTAGGCTGGGTGAGGTCTAGGAAAACGAGTGTCTTGTTCAGAGCCATACGGAGAAAAGGTCAATTTTTTTTTAAGAAAATTGTGACCATATTATATAACACATAGCAAGCACAGGGGGAAAAGCCCTCATGTCATGCTAGTTCCAAATCTAACTTACAAGCCATACTGATATTAGGGGGAACATGCTCCCCCAACCACACCCGATTATTCTCAAGGAGGGGATTACCCAAATTACAGATAATCTTTGTCAGATAATTATCATACAAAGGACTTCACTTCTAATAATACTAGCAAAATAAGGAATTAATCCTCTCACCCTCAAGATATCATCCCAACTGGCATTGGGTCTTCGGATATCTCTCAAATTGAGGATACCCTCGAAATAATTATCAACTGAATCAATACAAATACTATGGCTACCCACCGAGATAGCAACTCCATGGCAATTCTTTTTGCTTTGATATCAGCATACTGCACACTATTGGTGCTGGAAATTCTTCGATTGAAAATTACAATAGGCCGACCACGATCGTCTCGGATGAGACTAGCTATGATCCGGTCCCCAAAACGACTAGCATGCATACCCGTACAAACACTATGATATCCCGACGGAGGAGGATGCCAAATCCTAGGAGAATAGAGATGAGAGGAGACCTTCATCACCGAAAGATAAGCTTCAGTAAAGGAGTTGTTTACCTCTACTTCTTTCCACCAAGAAAGCTCTGGATTATGTTTGACTTTATTCCTCGAAGCATATATGACCCAAAGCTTGTTAGCTATAAGAGATAGCTTCTTCACACTCCACACCTCAGACATCCGAAAAAACCAGTCCAACATACCATCCACATTATTAGGAATTTCATTCACATCCACCAAGCCCCTCCATATATCTCTAACAGCACAACAAAAGAAGAAACAATGAGCCAAGTTATCCTTAGCCCCACAGAAGAAACACTTGGAATCACCCCCAATCCTTCTAGCCAGATTATCCTGGCAAGGGATAATATTTCCCAAGAACTTCCAGAGATTAAGTTTTACTCTAGGGCAGCAAATGGAACTGGTAAGCTTCTTCCCAATCCTACCGATGGAGAGGGGGGATTGGAGGAGCTTCCCACCCCTGTGTCTTTTACCAGAGCGATGTAAGCTGATTTAACAGAGAACTTGTTATCTTTGGAGAAGACCCAGGTCCACTGATTAGAGCTATCCAAGTCAAGAGGGGTAGGAGACAGAAGCTCATCCCCCACAGGAGATAGAGGCCGAGCCCTTCTCTGAGCAAATCCAATACCAAAGAGATGGACTTCTAGATGGGGCTACCTTTATTTGAAGGGGAGCACTCACTAATATTGTTGTCAGGGAAATAGAGCTGCTTCATAACTTGAGCTACTAGAGACCCCGGACAAGAGAGTAATCTCCAAAGCTGTTAACCAAAGAGCTTTATTGAAATTTTCTACTTCTCTGAAACCAAGGCCTCTTTGGTCTGAAGTGTCACAAACCTTAGACCATTTAGTCCAGTGGAGAGCTCTTTTGTCGACTTTCCCACTCCACCAGAAGGAGGAGAAGGCTGAATTGAGTTTCTCAATAATACCCTTGGGAAGAGCAAATAGGGACATGGTGTAGTTGGGGATAGACTGGAGAACACTGGACACCAAGACGGATCTAGCTGCTTGAGCCATAGGTTTAGTCCAACAGGAGACCCTTTTGTGAACAGATTCGATATAGGTAAAGAGATCATGTTTTATCCTACCTATCTTGATGGGAAGGCCCAGGTATTTGGTGAAACAAGGCACCTCTTGGACATTCAGAAGACTGGATAGATTGTCTTTAATGGGGGAAGATAATCTTTTGCTAAACACCAATTCAGATTTGAGGTGATTGATTTTGTGGCCGGAGGCTTGAAGGAATCTTGTGAGAATATGGTTCAGGCGGGAAATATTAGTGGGATTGGCTTTGCCAAAGAGGAGAAGGTCATCAGCGAAAGCTAGGTGAGATATAGACAGACAGAGAGGGGAGAGCTTGATCCCATGGAAATCTCCATTAAATCAGACTTATTAAGGAAACTAGACAAAGCTTCCTGAGCCAAAATAAAAAGGAAGGAGAAAGAGGGTCTCCTAGTCTAATGCCCCTAGATTGATCGAAAGAGTTACCTGGCTTGCTGTTGATGAGAATAGCACATCTGACTGAGCGGACACAATTCATAACCGGAGTAATCCAATGAGAAGGGAAGCCCATGGAAAGGAGAACATCTTGGAGGAAGCTCCACTCTAATCTATCATAGGCCTTGCTAAAGTCCAAATTGAGGGCAAAGAAACCATTTTTAACAGCTTGGTTCTTCTCGAAAAAGTGTTGGAGCTCGCCTGCAAGAATGATATTGTCGGTAATAAGCCTTCCTTTCACAAACCCAGATTGATTGTGAGAGATGAGGTGCGTAGAATATTTAATACCCCGGACCTAAAAATGGTGATTAAATTACTCTAATATGATTTATAGAGGCCTAATGGTGCTTTGAGAGTATTGGTAAAGAGAATAAAACCAAAAGAAAAGAGAAAACGCTTGAAAAGCGAAAGCTAAACGCGCATTAAACTAGTATAAGAGATATATGATCTCATTAGGGTCCGAGATGGATTCCTAAGGCTTAGTTAGGCCTAATTAGTATCGGGAGTGATTCCCGAAGAAAACGGATCCAAATAATGGATTAAAACGCTAACGGAGTTTTAAAGCACGTTTTTCGAGAAAACCCGAAAACGTGACTTTATAGGGTTAAACGGACCCGTAAAATTATAGTTGATTAAATAACTATATTTAAGTATTAATGGAAGCTTAATAACCATTAAAAATAAAGAAACGAGAAAAATCCGAAAAATGGGCCCGGTGAGTGAATAGTGCCAAACCGGGTAAAATAACGAGCATTTTCTGTCAGAAACCGCAAAACGCTCCAGCATATATGTACAGAGTGGGCCGATTCTATTGGCTTAATCAGCCTTCCCCCTTGCTAACTAGCTAGTAAAGGAAGCAAGAAAAAGAAAGGAAAGAAAGTAAAACAAAAGGGAATAGTAAAAAGTAACTTATTTACCCTCTCACCTCCTCTCTTTCCTTATTCTCGCGTAGCCCAGCCCTCTGCTTATCTTCTTCTTCCTCCTCTGTAAGCCATCGACGATTTCAAAGAGAGCACACAGCCCCCACCTTGTCCCTCCATTATCTTGCTCATTTCTTCACCAAACCACACAAAAATAGTACCGTTGGATTCCTCTCGGCAAGGGCTTCGTTTTCCACCCATCAAAAGCTTGGAACCTCCATCTTCACCTCCATGGCGGTTTGGGCTTTTGAAGCTTGAATGGGTGCTCTTGACTCTCTTCCATCTATTTGATGCTTTAAGGTAAAAATAATGCAAGAGTTCCATCCATTTCTAGCTTTTCCTTGCAAAATCAAAAAAATTCCCAACGTTGGAATTTTCTCCATTTCAGCCGGTTTCTTCCATGCTTTGTGGAGTGTTGGAAATTCCATCATTTGATTGCCTAACTCTCCATTTGGACACCTTGAGGTAATCTTTAAGTTAAAGCCCTAAAACTAGCTCTTGAAACTCTAGTTTTAGTGAGGGATGTCGGACCTAACTAGTTATTTGTGTATGGCATGGGAATATGATTGTAGATAGCAATCTAGATTCCTTTGTGTGGTGTGGAAACAAGAAGAGAAAGAGGGAACAAGAGAAAGAGGAAGAAGAGAAGGGAAAACCGAAAATAAACAAGGTAAAGAGCTCACCTTGTATTGATTTTAATTGACTTGTAAAACATATGTTAGGTTGACTTAAGTAACCTTGAACTTGTGTAGTGATGAGACCACAAGGTTGTTTGTTGAATGAGAATGTTTAATGGGTTTGAGTGTGCAAATAAACCTAGAAACTAAGCTAGCAAGTATGTGTTAACAATGTGGAAATCATTGTGTGGTTGTAGTAAGTGTTGTAGTTGTTGATGTCTAAACCAAACAGGGGTGAAGAAGTGTTTATGAGATGATTTAATTGTGGTGAAAATGCTTGGGAAGTAGGCAAGTGCTGTCAAATTTTGCTTAGAAACCAAGGGTGAGTAAGAGTGTGAAACCTAGGATAAACTAGGTATGTTTGGAAGATGAAAGTGAGAGGTTGATCACTTGGAGACTTGATAAGAAAGAGTGTTAAACTTGTGAAACAAGGAGTTGAATTTTGGTATGAAAAGTGCCTTGATCTAAAAATGGTTTGGTAAGGTTGGTGGAAGGTTAAGAAACATCAAAAGAATTTTTAGGTGCCCTGCTGTGCATAAGTGCAACAGAGAGAATGAGGAAATGGTGTATTTGGGCAAGAATTGAGTGATAGGTTTGATCCATGATTTAAGGAGGTTTTGGGCATGATTAAGGTGTTAAAATATGTTGAATTACATGAAGGAAGATTGAGGAAGAAGTGGGTATAAGTTTAGAGTGGTAACATAATCAGAAACAAGAAGGAATTTCATTACTGCAACTGGTCCGGGTTTGTAAACCAGGATAGAAACCCGGACCAGGCCTAAAACATGGCAGAACGTTGTAGCAGAGGAGTGGTCCGGGTTTACAAACCAGGACACAAACCCGGACCACCCCTAAAATGCACCCGAGAGGTTTCTGAATGAAGGGTCCGGGTTTGTAAACTAGCATGTATACCCGGACCACATCAAAAACACACCCGAGAGTTATAACAGGGGTTGGTCCGGGTTTGTATACCAGGACACAAACCCGGACCACATGTAAAATTGTCCAGAGAGTTTTAACCGTGTCTGGTCCGGGTTTGTAACCCCGGACACAAACCCGGACCAGTGTAAAAATGTACCAGAGAGTGTTTTTAAGTGCCCTAAAGGTGGGGAAGTGAATGGTAATGGTTTTAGATGTTGTTTAGGCCTTGTTTGGTGACTAGTCAAGGTCCTAAGAAGTGTAACAAGTTTGAGAAGTGAATGAGAAAGTTGTGAGTTTAAGAGCACTTGAACTAAACTAGGAATAACGGGATAACGGGGTTAAGTACGGGAGTATTAGTTTTACTTACCGTAACGCTTTAAAGTTAATATAAGCATTTGAATGTTATCAGAGGATCGTGTGTGAACCGAGCATGGTGAGATGACACGGTAAAAGTAAAAACCCCGGTGAAGGTATGATTTTCTCATACTCCGCGTGCTAACCGAGTTACGTTGATTTGTGTGTTTGGTGCCGGCTTAATCAAGATTAAAGCATGAAAATAATCCATTGTTTGATTATGTATGCCTTGTTGTATGTTGAATGAGCTAACATACTTGTATGCCGGCGTGGTCTAACATAGTGTATGGACCGACTCGTAGTGAGTAACGTTAGGCTAGAGACCCATAGATCGGGTCGATGCTTAAGATAACGAAAACGTGCAAACACACAAACTATCCGTTAAAGTATAACGATAACGCAAACATGTGAACTCCCTAGAATGTGAGGAGAAGTACGGGTTGAGTAAATACCCGATAACGGTTAGGAAACCATATTGAAACAATCCACGAAACAAATGAGAGTGGGAAGATAAGTGAACCTCCTTCAAGAGGATTAAAGATAGTTCGAAGATGTGAACTAGTAAAGAAGGTAAAAGAGACCCAAGGGATTAGTAGCTCCCTTGAGACATGGTCGACCTCCTATATGAGGATTTTACCCGGTATAAGAAAATAACCGAATATATGAGTAAATGAAACGTATGGGTAACTCTTAAAACCTAAGATTAACCGAACTTGTGTATTGTTCCCAAGTCATTAGAAACATCGAGAGTGATGCTTCTAGACTAAAACACATAATATTATTATAACTCCGAGAGAGGAGTGTATGGGGAATGAGAGTAGTCCGAGAGTAGTCGGACCTATGTAAAAGAGTTAGGAACTAAGAGAGAGTTCCGTGAGCTAGTTGAACCTTCCCACCATGCTAGACCAGAGTAGGGTCGAAACCGGGGAAGTAAGACTATGCCCGAGAGCCATGAGTTTTGGCCTGAGAATGTAATAAGAGTAACAAGCGTGACGTAGGAGACCTGTAGTGTCTCGAGAATCTACAATAGCTTGAGTATACATAACCCAAGAGTGTGGGTGAGATAACGAGTATGAATAACCCAAGAGTGTGGGTGGATAATGTGTATAAGTAACCCGAGAGAATGGGTGAGTATAAAATGAGTAGCCCAAGAGAATGGGTGTGTATATGAGTAAGTAACCCGAGAGAGGGGTGAGATGTTGAATGAGTAAACAAGGCATAGTGAGGTATAACCCTCAAGGCCTAAGAGTAAACTGATACAACTAACAACCTTGTTATGTTAGTTAGGAATTGTGTTCCGTGATTGGATGTAGATTCCTTGAGTAATACACATATATATTGTATTGCTATGATGCATGTTGTTTGACTAAAATGAACTCCATGTATATCCGACAGAAGTAGTCGGCGTACCCCGGTTAGCGCTCGGGGTATGCGAATTTCATATGCAGCGTTAAGCTGAGCCCCTAGGGGCAACGTTTTTATTTTTCAGGTACACCGAAGATGTTACCGTTCGAAAGTAGGACGGGGTCGGTGGTTTGCATGGGTAGTTAGATTTAATTACTTATGTATTGAAAGAGGTGTAAGACCGAATATGTTGTCGGCATCCATACTTTGTTGACTCGGTATAGTAAAGAAATGATTTGAGTATTGTATATGTAATGTGTACTCGGTTACTCCAGTTCATCAGACCGTTACGGTATGTAAGTAAGGCCTGGTTAGCCATATGGGTGGCTAACGGCATTGTTTCACCCCTCGTTGTAATTAGAGTTCCGCTGCGAGAGTAAGAGCATTTAGTGACAGTTTAAGAGGTAATGACGAGCTTAACGGTTGGGGTGTTACAAAAATGGTATCAGAGCAAAGTATCGCTCTTATGACTGGAAATACCGAGCTTAGGTAATACCGAGTTAGGGATTAGAGACTTAGGGCTAAGGGTTGAGTGGTAGCGTGAGAGATGCGCTAGTTAGGAACTTCCAGTATGACCTGGATACCTACAATACCATGCCCGCCCTCCACAACCCCCATATTAAAAGCTCGGGAAAGAACACCAGAGAGGCGGGGAAACCCGATCTGGCAGTTAGTAAATGCTTCAATATGAACCAGAACCTGTCATGCGATAGATCCCGAGAACCGGAAACCCCGGAGACGGATCCCACTGGAACGACAATAACCGCATTCAATGGCGAGACGTCGAAACATCCTATTCCAAGGAGACCAGAATCTGTGGCAGCTTGGGGCGACATGCTTAGCAGTCGCGAGAACCTAGCAGGTCGAGCAGCAGCAAGAAGAATGCATCAATAGTGCAACAAGGCGGATTCATGAGAAATAACGAAAACCGAGACATATGTCTATGGACCGCCATAGTTAAGCGATACCACCAATGGTATAATAACCGACTAAGATCCCAGTCAAGAGTAGGTACACCCACCCTGCCACACCCGAAGAGGTCGCAATACCTAACGGGCATAGCTTAGACAGCTACGAGCATAACTACGGAATATACCCGAATAGGACTACAGAAGTAGTGCCTAAATGAGTTAAACCTCGGTAACCACAGTAAAGACGTGGGAACGAGCAATGAGGTAGAGCATAGTACTAAGAAATTAAGGAACTCCGAGGATGGAGAAGCACCTAAATGAATGACAGTCCTGTCAAGATGAATGAGAAGTAGCTCCAAAGAGTAGTTATCCAACTAAAGGATCAAGGAAGAGCCGACAAGGCTACAAAATAAAGTGTGAACGACGCCGTGACTGGCATGAGTTAACCCAAAAACCGCCTGTACCGCGCACTTGCCACGGAAAGTGCAGTATTAATGCGACTATTAAGAGGCGCTTTGACAAGCGACCAGTACTTAGCAAATACAAAAAGGCGAGAGAAGCCAATATGGCAAAACAGCCCTAAGAATTCTGAAATGAAACCTTGAGAAGACCAAATGGCCTGACCATTATACTAAGAATATACAGGTCAGCAAGAGGCTAGACCTGCTAAGAAGTAACCGGCATTGAAATGCCATGAAGATCTTACTTGCAAACCCAAGTTTTTCATTCAAACACAAAATTTTCCGAAACCCCCAAATTTAAAAACCAAAACCAAAGAACTACGGTAAGTTATTATAAGACGATATAAGAGGAGTTGGCAACAGAATACTTCACCTAGGCGTGACACCGACACTACAAGTGTACACAAACGAGACATGGAACGACCGCACTCCGAGGGAGCTTGCGGGCCTGACAGACCAATTATGAGTTAGTCGGGTAAGTGGTAACGTATCAATAAGATACTCCATGTATGTATACAAGTAGAGTACGGAACACGGGAAGTAGCCCACTCCATACTACGGACGAAAGAGCCAATTCAAACCAAAACAGTTGGACACCTCGAATGATCAAGGGAAAGAACCCAGTAAGATGACGGACCTAAGGTAAGAAGTGCGGGAAGCACAGAGTATTAAGTATAGACATTGGATATGTCTCAGGAAATACATGATGACTGGAATGAATACCAGCGTAAGCAATACGATAAATGTTTAAAATGAACATATTTATGTTCCATAAACGGGATAGAAAATTCCCACAGTATACCTCACTGATGAGAATACCAACCTGACCAAGAAGGTAAAGGAAAAGTACCAATGACCTACCCAATAACGGGAGACATTACAACCCTAATGGGATAATTCAAAACATATGTGACCGCAAGGCGGAGTAAGGAACTGAACACACCCAAGAATTCAGACCAGATGTGATGGCATAACTCAGTAACACCCAGGAGCAATCCGTGAAGGGTGCTGGAGTCCACAGTAGTTGAACGGGATACCGTGTTGAGAACACAAGTGTTTAAGCGAACACTCGGGTAGAACCCGAAGGGATCCCACGTAGCAAGGGATACCCTAGATTGCCAGAGGGCATGAAATAATATCAAAATACAAAAAGGGCCTTCCAGGTACGGAAGCGTGATGAGACAGCTATGTCAAAGAGCCCAACAATACCTCCAAACCATTTAATGGTGTACGGAGAAGCAGAAATTTGTATTAATAGCCGCACAGAGCATGGCTCGAGGCAATGTGGCTTGTAAGCCAGAAAACTAACTACAATTCGTAGATCTAAACGTTGCAAACCTATGAATAAAGGCATAAGAGAAACAGTGGAGAATGAACCACTACCTTAGAGTGGGGATACCACTTGTCATTATGGGGCCTATGGAGCGGTACTCCCGTGAACCCTCTAGAGAAAGGCTACCACCTAAGTATGTAATGTGAAACCGCTAGAGCGGTGTAATGAAGCTTGAGCATGTGTTAATTGCCAAAGAGTAAGTTGAACAGAGATAGTGCATAGAAAGGCGTTGATAGCAGTGGAAGGAAACCGAGAGAGTAATCGGATTAGTAATAAACACTGTATGTGTGCAGTATGAATTGTAGAGTAAACGATGCGCAGTAAGCGTAGAGAGTTTAGAGTAATATATTCTATTGAGCCAAGTGAATGGCAAGCCATAGTATAAATGGCAGGAGTATATGAGCGGAAGCTAAAGTAGTAGCTGGTGTCGTATAAGCGAATATTGTTAATGAATAAGAGCAGGGTACGCAGTGAACGACCATAATCAGATAATGAAAGGAAGCTGATGAGAAAAGATAGTAAAGGAGACGTATTCATTCCTATCTCATAAGAGATTTACTGCCAAGAGTTTACGCTTCTGCACTCTGTATGACTGAGTGTTTTGGTATTGCACTTGGCGGTAATGATCGAGTGGGAGAGTCAGGAATAGAGAGATGTCAACGAAGCCTGTTGAGTGAGAATCTAGAGAGATAACTGTGCGGCCGTTGGCCAAAGATGCACGAGGAACGTGAGCAGTAACCCACAAGTCCCAGGATCGATGGATGGTAAATGCAGAGTAGTATGAATAAAGAACTCTGGTACAGAAACCAGTAAACAAACATAAAAATTAAACGAGGAAGCACTACATACTAAGTAGTAGCTTGACCTCAACCGATAGTAAGTCGGAAGAAAGTAAGTGAATAATCACGAAGGTATACAGTGCTATACGAAATAGATTTCCAGAGAGCAGGAGAGAAAATCTATAACTCATCGAATTCGCATACAATAAGAGAAACCTAGCGACGATTGACAAACCTTTATTCCCAAGTCAAAAAGGGATAGAAAGGGAGTGGATAATACATTGAGATACCAATGAGTGAATTAAGCTCTAGTTATCAGGTCACACAGCAGAAGCTAGTGGACCGTAATTCAAAGGTTAAGTATACCTAGTAAATGTGAGTAAATGGCTAATCCTAAACGCCTTGAAGCCTTAGAGGCTAGAACCGAGACCGGTTATGAGTTAATTAACCGCATTGAAGCTAAAACACTTCATGATACTCGAATTAGTGAACCAATGTTCTATGATAACATATGGTCGATTACACGGGCGTAACCCCTTTTAAGGGGGGTAGGGCGAGAAACCGCTTAGAGTATGTTTTATGTATAAGGCGTAAACTAATATGTGCATAGCACAAAAGAAATTGTTTTGATGATTGGAACTTATGTTACATAAACATATGTGCCCATTCATTGTGTAATAATGATTATTGTGCATGAGTGATGCAAGTAACGAGTATGTAATATTTATGAAAAGAGAGTAGAGAGACTCCTGGGGAATGAGAATCCCTATAGTATATGTCTAGTGAGATTAGACATGAGACATAATAAGTATGAATCGGTATGAAACCGATGTGTAACCTTGTAGGGAGTGAGTTCCCTAGGTGAGTTTGTTTGAGAAAGATTGATGGAGTGAGTTCCATCCTTTGGAGTTGTTATGTTGTATGTTGTAAATTGAGTAACAAGTTGAGGAAATGAGCCATTAGTTACTTAGGTAAAGTAAGCAAAGTAAGTTGGAAATGACGGATGACCTAAGTTCTAGGAATTAGAGATAAATTAAAATGAAATGTTTATGAGTATGACTAGAAAGAGTAAAAGATAGAAAACGAAAATGTTTGACTATCTGATTGTTTGAAACTGACGTGGGAGGTGGAACTTGGTCTGCTAGCGATCAAGGGAAACCGAACACAAATTGGGGTGGAAGGATAGTTCAACACTGATGCTGATCACATCAGGGTTGGATGATTCTTAAAGCTCCCTATAAGTGGTCACAAGTAATCACGCTAAGAAAAGATACATCTACCATAAATTTGATTTGGAGTTGTGTGATGTTTTAAAAACAGTTTCCAAACAGAATTTGTAAAGGAATTTCTTCAAGTATGAGGATGGAAACGAAAACTGGTTTTGAAACCGCTATCACCCGCCGATGGCTGAGCCTTAAGTCTTGATGACTGGTAGAACGGTGGGCGTGTATTAGTTTGAAACCATTGCACCGTACGTGCGGCGGTCCTAAGTGACCGGTTGGGGCGGTGACAGTGTGTGATTTTTCCAAAGGCAGCGGGACGGGGAGAGTACCCTGAGACGATCCTGTGTTGAGTGAGTCAACCAGAGTGCCTGAGGATATGTACATGTGTAACGTTTTGATCAGAACCGAAGGGACCGTGGGCCAGAGAGAGTAAGTGCCCATTTGTCATGAAACGGCCGTGGACCAGAGAGCGTAAATGTCCAACATGACCGGTACCTGAGGGATCAGTAGTGTATTACTCAATATGGATTCGAGGACTGTAGTGCCTTCTTGTTTTCAGACCAATTCCATGGAGAGAGTATAAAGACTATTTTTGATTGCTATACATGTTGTGATTTGTGTGTGGTATGTGTAGTGTGAAATGAGAATGACTTGTGAAGTCTGTAAGGTTACACGTGTATTATAACCTTGGCATAGCGTGCCCATGAGAGTAACGATATAAGATTCACCAACTTTGAGGACAAAGTTCCTAAGGGGGGTAGATTTTAATACCCCGGACCTAAAAATGGTGATTAAATTACTCTAATATGATTTATAGAGGCCTAATAATGGTGCTTTGAGAGTATTGGTAAAGAGAATAAAACCAAAAGAAAAGAGAAAACGCTTGAAAAGCGAAAAACGCTAAAACGCGCATTAAACTAGTATAAGAGATATGATCTCATTAGGGTCGAGATGGATTCATAAGGCTTAGTTAGGCCTAATTAGTATACGGGAGTGATTCCCGAAGAAAACGGATCCAAATAATGGATTAAAACGCTAACGGAGTTTTAAAGCACGTTTTTCGAGAAAACCCGAAAACGTGACTTTATAGGGTTAAACGGACCCGTAAAAATTATAGTTGATTAAATAACTAATTAAGTATTAATGGAAGCTTAATAACCATTAAAAATAAAGAAACGAGAAAATCCGAAAAATGGGCCCGGTGAGTGAATAGTGCCAAACCGGGTAAAATAACGAGCATTTTCTGTCAGAAACCGAAAAACGCTCCAGCATATATGTACAGAGTGGGCCGATTCTATTGGCTTAATCAGCCTTCCCCCTTGCTAACTAGCTAGTAAAGGAAGCAAGAAAAAGAAAGGAAAGAAAGTAAAACAAAAGGGAATAGTAAAAAGTAACTTATTTACCCTCTCACTCCTCTCTTTCCTTATTCTCGCGTAGCCCAGCCCTCTGCTTATCTTCTTCTTCCTCCCTGTAAGCCATCGACGATTTCAAAGAGAGCACACAGCCCCCACCTTGTCCCTCCATTATCTTGCTCATTTCTTCACCAAACCACACAAAAATAGTACCGTTGGATTCCTCTCGGCAAGGGCTTCGTTTTCCACCCATCAAAAGCTTGGAACCTCCATCTTCACCTCCATGGCGGTTTGGGCTTTTGAAGCTTGAATGGGTGCTCTTGACTCTCTTCCATCTATTTGATGCTTTAAGGTAAAAATAATGCAAGAGTTCCATCCATTTCTAACTTTTCCTTGCAAAATAAAAAAAAAATCCCAACGTTGGAATTTTCTCCATTTCAGCCGGTTCCTTCCATGCTTTGTGGACTGTTGGAAATTCCATCATTTGATTGCCTAACTCTCCATTTGGACACCTTGAGGTAATCTTTAAGTTAAAGCCCTAAAACTAGCTCTTGAAACTCTAGTTTTAGTGAGGGATGTGTGACCTAACTAGTTATTTGTGTATGGCATGAGAATATGATTGTAGATAGCAATCTAGATTCCTTTGTGTGGTGTGGAAACAAGAAGAGAAAGAGGGAACAAGAGAAAGAGGAAGAAGAGAAGGGAAAACCGAAAATAAACAAGGTAAAGAGCTCACCTTGTATTGATTTTAATTGACTTGTAAAACATATGTTAGGTTGACTTAAGTAACCTTGAACTTGTGTAGTGATGAGACCACAAGGTTGTTTGTTGAATGAGAATGTTTAATGGGTTTGAGTGTGCAAATAAACCTAGAAACTAAGCTAGCAAGTATGTGTTAACAATGTGGAAATCATTGTGTGGTTGTAGTAAGTGTTGTAGTTGTTGATGTCTAAACCAAACAGGGGTGAAGAAGTGTTTATGAGATGATTTAATTGTGGTGAAAATGCTTGGGAAGTAGGCAAGTGCTGTCAAATTTTGCTTAGAAACCAAGGGTGAGTAAGAGTGTGAAACCTAGGATAAACTAGGTATGTTTGGAAGATGAAAGTGAGAGGTTGATCACTTGGAGACTTGATAAGAAAGAGTGTTAAACTTGTGAAACAAGGAGTTGAATTTTGGTATGAAAAGTGCCTTGATCTAAAAATGGTTTGGTAAGGTTGGTGGAAGGTTAAGAAACATCAAAAGAATTTTTAGGTGCCCTGCTGTGCATAAGTGCAAAGAGAGAATGAGGAAATGGTGTATTTGGGCAAGAATTGAGTGATAGGTTTGATCCATGATTTAAGGAGGTTTTGGGCACGATTAAGGTGTTAAAATATGTTGAATTACATGAAGGAAGATTGAGGAAGAAGTGGGTATAAGTTTAGAGTGGTAACATAATCAGAAACAAGAAGGAATTTCATTACTGCAACTGGTCCGGGTTTGTAAACCAGGATAGAAACCCGGACCAGGCCTAAAACATGGCAGAACGTTGTAGCAGAGGAGTGGTCCGGGTTTACAAACCAGGACACAAACCCGGACCACCCCTAAAATGCACCCGAGAGGTTTCTGAATGAAGGGTCCGGGTTTGTAAACTAGCATGTATACCCGGACCACATCAAAAACACACCCGAGAGTTATAACAGGGGTTGGTCCGGGTTTGTATACCAGGACACAAACCCGGACCACATGTAAAATTGTCCAGAGAGTTTTAACCGTGTCTGGTCCGGGTTTGTAACCCCGGACACAAACCCGGACCAGTGTAAAAATGTACCAGAGAGTGTTTTTAAGTGCCCTAAAGGTGGGGAAGTGAATGGTAATGGTTTTAGATGTTGTTTAGGCCTTGTTTGGTGACTAGTCAAGGTCTAAAAGTGTAACAGTTTGAGAAGTGAATGAGAAAGTTGTGAGTTTAAGAGCACTTGAACTAAACTAGGAATAACGGGATAACGGGGTTAAGTACGGGAGTATTAGTTTTACTTACCTTAACGCTTTAAAGTTAATATAAGCATTTGAATGTTATCAGAGGATCGTGTGTGAACCGAGCATGGTGAGATGACACGGTAAAAGTAAAAACCCCGGTGAAAGGTATGATTTTCTCATACTCCGCGTGCTAACCGAGTTACGTTGATTTGTGTGTTTGGTGCCGGCTTAATCAAGATTAAAGCATGAAAATAATCCATTGTTTGATTATGTATGTCTTGTTGTATGTTGAATGAGCTAACATACTTGTATGCCGGCGTGGTCTAACATAGTGTATGGACCGACTCGTAGTGAGTAACGTTAGGATAGAGACCCATAGACCGGGTCGATGCTTAAGATAACGAAAACGTGCAAACACACAAACTATCCGTTAAAGTATAACGATAACGCAAACATGTGAACTCCCTAGAATGTGAGGAGAAGTACGGGTTGAGTAAATACCCGATAACGGTTAGGAAACCATATTGAAACAATCCACGAAACAAATGAGAGTGGGAAGATAAGTGAACCTCCTTCAAGAGGATTAAATATAGTTCGAAGATGTGAACTAGTAAAGAAGGTAAAAGAGACCCAAGGGATTAGTAGCTCCCTTGAGACATGGTCGACCTCCTATATGAGGATTTTACCCGGTATAAGAAAATAACCGAATATGAGTAAATGAAACGTATGGGTAACTCTTAAAACCTAAGATGAACCGAACTTGTGTATTGTTCCCAAGTCATTAGAAACATCGAGAGTGATGCTTCTAGACTAAAACACATATTATTATAACTCCGAGAGAGGAGTGTATGGGGAATGAGAGTAGTCCGAGAGTAGTCGGACCTATGTAAAAGAGTTAGGAAAGAGAGAGTTCCGTGAGCTAGTTGAACCTTCCCACCATGCTAGACCAGAGTAGGGTCGAAATCGGGGAAGTAAGACTATGCCCGAGAGCCATAAGTTTTGGCCTGAGAATGTAATAAGAGTAACAAGCGTGACGTAGGAGACCTGTAGTGTCTCGAGAATCTACAATAGCTTGAGTATACATAACCCAAGAGTGTGGGTGAGATAACGAGTATGAATAACCCAAGAGTGTGGGTGGATAATGTGTATAAGTAACCCGAGAGAATGGGTGAGTATAAAATGAGTAGCCCAAGAGAATGGGTGTGTATATGAGTAAGTAACCCGAGAGAGTGGGTGAGATGTTGAATGAGTAAACAAGGCATAGTGAGGTATAACCCTCAAGGCCTAAGAGTAAACTGATACAACTAACAACCTTGTTATGTTAGTTAGGAATTGTGTTCCGTGATTGGATGTAGATTCCTTGAGTAATACACATATATATTGTATTGCTATGATGCATGTTGTTTGACTAAAATGAACTCCATGTATATCCGACAGAAGTAGTCGGCGTACCCGGTTAGCGCTTGGGGTATGCGAATTTCATATGCAGCGTTAAGCTGAGCCCCTAGGGGCAACGTTTTTATTTTTCAGGTACACCGAAGATGTTACTGTTCGAAAGTAGGACGGGGTCGGTGGTTTGCATGGGTAGTTAGATTTAATTACTTATGTATTGAAAGAGGTGTAAGACCGAATATGTTGTCGGCATCCATACTTTGTTGACTCGGTATAGTAAAGAAATGATTTGAGTATTGTATATGTAATGTGTACTCGGTTGCTCCAGTTCATCAGACCGTTACGGTATGTAAGTAAGGCCTGGTTAGCCATATGGGTGGCTAACGGCGTTGTTTCACCCCTCGTTGTAATTAGAGTTCCACTGCGAGAGTAAGAGCTTTAGTGACAGTTTAAGAGGTAATGACTAGCTTAACGGTTGGGGTGTTATAGAATATGTTGAACCCTATTAGCCAAGGTCTTGGAAGCAATCTTATACGCAAAATTACAAAGAGCCATCGGTCTGAATTTATCAATCTCTGTCGCCCCCGCAATCTTTGGGATAAGAGTGATAAAATACTCATTCAAGGATTCAGGGAGGTGCTGGCCTCTAAGAGTAGGCATGACTGCATCAATAATTTGATTTCCAATGATATGCCAAAAGGTGATAAAGAATTTTCCATTGAAGCCATCCGGCCCGGGAGCTTTGTTGGCTCCTAATTGTTTCACAGCCGAAATGATTTCCTCTCTAGTATAAGGCCTGCTCAACTCAGAAATAAAGCTACCATTTAGCCGACCCTCCACCGCTCCCAAAAGGTCCCTATCCACCTGGGGTTGGGAAGAAGAAAAGAGATTTTGGAAATACTCTCTAGCAATGGATTCTATACTCTGCCAAGAATACTGCATAGTATTCCCGGAATCCAGGAGACCAAAGATCTCTTTGGATCTTTTATTAGAAGAAGCCCTAGCATGGAAATAACCCGTATTCTTATCTCCTTCCTTAATCCACTTATCTCTGGATCGTTGCTTCCACCAAATTTCCTCCCGGAAAGAGAGAAGCTCAATTTCCAAAACTAGCCTCTTTCTATTATTGATAGCTCCCAAAGAGCTATCACTAATAGAGATCTTACCTAACTCTTTCTTCTTAGTTATGATCTTCCATTTAATCTTGGTGATAGACCACCCCTTCCATTCACTCAGCTTCCGAGCACATAAGTCCAGAGAAGTAGTAATGATAGGTAATTATTACTCCAGACATCCGTGACTATCTCTGCACACTTGGGGTCCAAACACCAACCATTTTCAAATCTGAAAATTTTTCCAGGAACTTTATGAAAACCAAAGAACCTGATTAGGAGAGGGCAGTGATCTGAAGCTTCCCGGGTAGATGTTCCACAGAAATATTGGGGAAGGCCTGTAACCCAGCAGAGGAGCAAAACACTCTATCCAATCTACTGTGGGAATGGAAGTCCCCATCCTGGCAATTAGTATAAGTAGAACTCTCTCCAAAGAACCCGATATCATGGAGATCACACTCAGCAATGGCCTCTCTGAACGGGGCCATGTGAACATCTTGCCTGATTCTACCCCGATCTTCTCCGAGGCATGCAGTATCTGATTGAAATCCCCAGCTATCACCCAGGGCAAGCTAACTTGCTTACCAAGAATTCGGAGAAGTTTCCAGGACAAATGCTTAAGAGACCAATTGGACCACCCGTAAAACCCGGTGAATACAAAGTGGAGATCCCCCGGCATAGACATACTGGCAGACATATGATGCCTAGATTGAGAAATCATCGAGCATCCTAGGGAACTTTTCCACATAAGGCAGAGACCTCCACTCCTTCCTCTGTTTGACACTGCTAGCCTGCTATACAGAGGGAGCATCCCAAAGAAAAGCTCCATATCAATGTCAGATTTATGTGTCTCACTGAGGAAAATGATATCCGGGTTAAGTTTAAGAATTAAACTCTTAACCCAATAGACTGCCTTGGATTTACCTAATCCCCTACAGTTGAGTGATAAACAACTCATCTGACAGAGTACAACCGGGAAGAACTCAAAACCCCAGGCAAATCGAACAAACCACCGAGCAAATCAGCACGGAGAGCACCCCCTTGCCCGACAATACTGATCAATTACGGGGCCAAAAGCAGAAGCACTGAAACCTGGAAATCCACTGTCAGGAACAACTGAGCAACCAGACCTTGAGCCACCCGATCAAGAACTTGCTATCCAGAAGAAGAAAATCAACCTGACCAACTAACACTCCAAAACTCTGATCAAGGAGAAAAGGAAAGATTCTAGAAAACCACCACCAAATCCCTAGACGACGAGGGGAAACCGAACTTGCCCAGGGGAATAAACCCGAGGAAAGAAATTTTGCCGCAATACTACCCCTTACTATAAGGAATCGAAACAGGGTCACCGAAGCATCAACCAATCGACGAAGAATAGCTCCACTCGACCGGAGGACCAGCCACTGGACCAAGATCAGTGAAGAAAAGCAGAACCTGCAAGACCCCAGAGACAAAACTACACACAGACGACAACAAATGGCAGAGACAAGAGCTGCAAAAACCAGATCGGAGGACCCGTGGTAAACCCAGGTCAAACCACAGACTACTGCTCCAGTACGATCCCGGCTGAAATCCCAGGAGAAGCAGACTCCAACACAGTTACCCTGGAGGAGATTCACCACTACCGGGCGACTCAAAAACACAACCACAAACCTCACTGGAGATCCCTGAACTCGCTCCCGATAATCGAACCCCAGGGAAATAGAAAGGGGACCAGACCAGAGAAGACTCAACTCACCGGCCGCACAAATCAACCACAGGAGAAGAACGGAACCAAACAGATAGAACCAACGGACTGGATAAGTTGCGCGACGACCACCTGAGTAGGAAGGAAGGGGGCTAATCTCGCTGGAGGCAAGACGAGAACCAAGACGACGTAATCGCCTCTGAATCGCTTCCAATGGAGAGCAAAAATCCGTACAGAACGGAGCTTTTCTGGGGAGAAAAGGTCAATTGGTTAGAACTAAAACAGTATTTTGTGGTGTCCAAGTAGTGTAGGATCAAAATGGGAAAAAGGAGATGAATTGATCATTGAAAATAGAGGTTCAGTCTACAAAGGAAGTGGTCTTAGGTAATCTGAGTAAAATGTTCAAAACTGAAAAACTCACTGCTCATGCACCAACATGATCTTTCCTTTTCTTCATCTATGGTTCATCAGAAACCTAGACAATCAATGATATTGGAAGCAAGGATCTCAACTTGATCGCGTGAGAATTAAAACCATTTCTTCATAGAGCTCACGTTAGTTTAGTGTTCCAGAGTACTGAGATATCCCTGTACCCCCCTCCAACCGCCCACACGTGTGTAAGAGCAAATGTCACACATTCAATAAATTGTATATTGTGTTGACATTTGAGTAAAAATTGAATTGCATTCACGATCAAGCATTTCAAGTAAATAAATTGTGTTGAAGAGTGGAAGTGATTCACAATAAATCCGGTGTCAACATTGGGTTCGTTTGGGGACAGCTGCTGGGGGCTGCTGTTGGGTCCTGCTGCTGGAAATTGAGAAGTTGTCTGCTGATAGTTTTGTAGAAGCTGTCAGCTGCTAGTTTTGGTGTTTGGTGGAACGTCTGCTGATGGTTTTAAAAAGCAGAGACAATTGTTAGGTCCTGCTGCTGAAAATTGAGAAGTTGTTAGCTGATGATTTTGCAGAAGCTGTCAGCTACTGGTTTTGGGTGTTTGGTGGAACCCTGCTGATTTTAGAAATTGAGAAGTTGTCTGCTGCTGGAAGCTGTTCCCCAAACGAGCTCATTGTGTATTTTATGCTCACTCATAAACACGTGGGCTAGGTGACAACAAAAGTTAGTATTCGATTGACCAGCGTGTCGATTGTGCAGACCCATCCGCACTATATTTGGTGCGCTCCAGTCTGGTTGTCGGTCTATTCAGCAGCTATAGTCTAGTTGGCAGTCCAGTCAATTGTTGACTGGATTACTTTTTATTATATTAACTTTAAATAGTTGTAACTTTTAAAATATAAGTCCAAAATGTAAAAAAATTATATCATTATTTATCTAAATTTAAACTCTTCAAAACAAACCAGTCATATATATGTTTTTAGATATTTTAAAATTTATATTAAATACATGTATATATCCATATATCAATGAGACTTATAATTCATAGCATCATTTTAGTGTATCATCGAAAACACATAACATCATTTTAGTGTATCATACTATCAGTTTTAATGAATCATAATATCAAAATTAATGAATCATATCTTCATTTTAGTGTATCATCACAAACATATAAGAATAAAATTTTTTACACAATAATACACCACAAAATAATATTTGGTGTGTATGAAAAATACACGATTCACCATATAAGGTTTAAAATACACTATACAACAATAATAATACACTACTAAACAATAATGATTTTTATCGGTTTCGAAGTTTGTTATCTAATTCATCACGTTAGTTTAAAGAATCATAATATCAATTTTAATGAATCATAATATCAAAATTAATGAATCATATCGTCATTTTAGTGTATCATCGCACACAGATAAGAATAAAAAATTTTACACAATAATACACCACAAAATAATATTTGGTATGTATGAAAATACACGATTCACCATATAAGGTTTAAAAATACACCATACAACAATAATAATACACTACAAAACAATAATGATTTTTATCGGGTCTGAAATTTATTATCTAATTCACCATTATTAGTTAATAAATCATATAATAACAATTTAATGGATCATAATATCAAACTAATGAATCAAAACATTTTTAATGTATCATCATAACATGTAAAAATAATATCTTTTTAAAGTTGTTTAAAACATCTTCATGACTGGTCTTATTTTGAAGAGCTTGAATTTAGATGAACAGTGATATAATTTTTTTAATTTTGGATTTATATTTTAAAAGTTATAATCATTCAAAGTTTTATCATTACTTATATGACACATAAGCAATCCAGTCAGCACTGACTGGGATTGCCACATACTACTGCCGCACCGTATTAGGTATGGGTGCGCCGCAGCCTCTAATTTGCCTCGATTGACAGGGAGTAGATTCTTTCCGGAATGTGCGCATTAACTTGAAAAATGGATCGAGCTTAATAACCTAAGGTCCTAAGCAAAAGAGAGTAGATCTAGAATCTGACCTTTACAAGTGATTGATGATGAGTATGGGACTTTCTTGGCTACAGCTGGATACATCCCAGCGGCGCACTTTTTTTTTTTTTTAATCAAGCGCTCCGGCGTTTTTTTAAACTTTTTTTAAAGATTTTTTATTTCTTTCTTTTCTTTAAAATAAAACTTAAAATTATTGTAATTTTTAATAGATAAGTCCAAATTGAAAAAGAATTATATCTTTGTTCACCTAAATTTAAGCTCTACAAAACAAGACCAGTCATGAATATATTTTGACAATTTTAAAAAATTATTTTTACATGTATGGAGCATAGAACGTAAAAGAAAACTTGTACGGATTGTCATACAAACTTGTACAAATGTTCACTAAAACATGTACATCCTCGCATTAAAAACATATAGATAGTCATATAAACCTGTACGAATAATTAAATATGTACATCCCTAAATTAAAACATGTACATATAAGGAAGAACACTTGTACAAACGGTCATACAAACATGTACAGATGTTCATTAAAACATATACATTCTCATAATTGAACATGTACATTCTCACATTTGAACATGTACATCGTCACATTAAAACATGTACATTCTCACATTAGAATATGTACATTGTCACATTAAAGTATATAACGGCTTCCAAATAGATTACCCTAAACCCACACACCCTAAAACCCACACTAGAAAAGCTAAAAAATGTTTAGGTTTTGTAGTGGCAGACCCTAAACCCGCAACCACAAACCCTAAAAACATGTCAAGTTAGTTGCTACAATGTAAAGTATAGAACGGTTTCCAAATAGATTACCCTACCCCCAAAACACCCCAAAACCACCCTAGGATAGCTAAAAACGTCGAAGGCATTTTTAGGGTTTGCAGTTGCGGGTTTAGGGTCTAACGACCCTAAACCCGCTACCACAAACCCTAAAAACCTGTCAAGTTAGTTACTACAATATAAAGTACGAAACAAATTCCAAATAGATTACCCTACCCCCCAAAACACCCCAAAACCCACCCTAGGATAGTTAAAAAACGTCGAAGGCATTTTTAGGGTTTGCAGTGGCGGGTTCAGGGTCTAACGACCCTAAACCCGCTACCACAAACCCTAAAAACCTGTCGAGTTATTACGATGTACAAGTTTTTACGTGTGGATGTACATGTTTTAGAGAACATTTGTACATGTTTGTATGACCATCTGTACAAGTTTTTTTTACGTTTTATGCACTATACATGTAATTTTTTTTTAAAGTTATCAAAATATATTCATGACTGGTCTTGTTTTGAAGAGCTTGAATTTACATGAACACTGATATACTTTTTTTTATTTTGGACCTATATATTAAAAATTACAATAATTTTTAGATTTTATGATAAAGTAAGAAAAATAATAAAAAACTAAAAAAAAAAGAAAAAAAAGAAAAACACATGGTCCGAGCGCGCGCGTCCGCACAACTCCCCTCCATCCTTCTCTTTTTTTTGCTGATATGTAGCTATCTACGTACATCTGGTTGTAGGCAAGATTTTGCCGTTGCGACCTCCTCATGTGTTTGTCATGCTATACGGTGGAGAAAAATATTGTTATAAAAACTGAAGACACACCAAGATGAGACTATAAAGATATGTGTTGAAAATAAGTCGGCTATTACTGTAGTAAAAATTTGATTTCTTACGAGAAGAGCAAGTAAATTGAGACGAAGTGTAATTGCCTTCATTATTACGTATGCGTTGCCAAGCCCTGGTGGCAAAAAAATTATTACGTATGCGTTAATGAGGTAAAACTTGAGTTTGTGAAAACACATGATCAAATTGTAGATACTTTTATTTATGAAACCCCTTAAGCAATGTGTTTTCATCAAGTCACGAAAAAATTAACTTTAAGTGGTGTGTTAAGTTAAAAGACCATAAATGTTTCTAATTAATAGTTACATAGAAATTTCTAGTTGTAATTAAAATTGTATACCGACAATAGGTATATAGGAGAATAAAGTGAACTATATTGATCAGATTTTTTCAAAAGGTATAGTTTGTAGACTTTACTCGTCTTTTTACCATTGTAAATCCATAAAGTTGAGTATTCTGTTTGTTTTTTCGACAAAAGTAGCATTTTGTTTAAAGAGAATCGGGTCCCCATCATTTCTCTTCTATCATATCCTAACGGCTGACAAAGCAGCAGCTTTGAGTTGATGATCGTTGCTATTATGCTTCTGACTAAAAAACAAAACACTCATTAAGAACAATTTCTACTAGTAGAGAGGAGGAGAAATTTAGAACGTGTTTGAGTCGAGAAGATATGAGGGCGAGCTGAGAAGAGATTTGAGGTGCGCCGACCATATCTGTTATCCTATGACCGAATCGGCAACCAACACGGTGAAACTGCCCGAGATGATTTTTGAGTATGGTGTTCAATTAAATCATAGCCATTGAATCTTTAAAAAATAAATGGATGGTTTATATTCCATTGTTTATTATAAGGGTATAGATGTCAAAATCAATTTGTAGTATTATAAATAAAGAAAAAATGCATTCTCCACCATCAATATTCCCACGGTGTAATTTTTTTTATCAAAAATTGAAATCGATGGTGATAGATGTAAAATTAAATTTTTAATTTTGAAAATAAAGAAAAAGAAAACCTCTTCCACGATCAATTCGCACGATCTGAAATTGAAATGGAATGATGATTTGAAAAATAAAAGATCCCAAGTTTTCAGCAAACATTTTTTTTGACATGAATTCTTTAAATTAAATATAAGAAGATAAGTGTTGGGCTGAGTTTATTTATTACTAACTAAAAATCCACTCTTTCATTTTAAAAATTGTGTTGTCTAAATTGAAAATGTACACTTTGATCAAACAAATCCACACTTGCAGTTTAAAAAATCTATCCTTTTAGATAAATATCTACACTTTTATCTAAAAAAGAAATTAATAAAAATGTCACTTCTATCAAATATATATACAGTTGCATTTTAAAAATCGGGTCATGTACTTATATATCTACACTATTACATATATAAGAATTAATATTAAATGAGTTTATATTCCTACAATCTAATTTACAAAAAAGGTGTAAACCATAAATTTTTTTAAATGCAAATGTAGCTCATCTAGTTAGAAAAAGGAAAGATAAAGATCCACATTTTAAGCAAATTGGTTAAAAATAAGCAATTAGAAAATCTTTTGACATCGACCCTTTAAAATAAATATAAAAACATCACAAGTGAAATTGGTGTGTTGTATTTATTTGTTACTCACTAAAATAATTTAAATCTTCCATTTTTAGAGTTGTATTGTCAAAAATTCAAAATCTACATTTTTACTAAACAAATATACACAAACATTTTATAAAATCTATAATTTTACTTAAATATCTACACTTCTAATAAAATGAGAAATTATTAAAAATCTGTATTTATCAAACAACACCACACCTACATTTTGAAAAATCTATCATTTTACTTAAATATATATACAATTATACACTTCTATTAAACAAATCTACACTTTTATCAAACAAATCTACACTACTATCAAACAAATCTACACCTACATTTTGAAAAATCCATCATTTTACTTAAATATATACACTTTTACTCTAATGATGAATTATAAAAATCTACACGTCTATCAAACAAATCTACACTATACTTTGAAAAATCAATCATTTTACCTAAATATCTACACTTTCAGAAATTAATAAAAATATAAATGCATGTCAAAGTAAATATTCCCACAATTTCTATCAATTTTTTAACCGAATTGGCACTAAGAAGTGATTTTGAAAAAATAATAATAAAAAGATCCCACGCTTTAAGAAAAAACATTTATTTAGAATTGCAAATTAGAAATTCTGTTAAGAAGACTTTTTTTAAAACAAATATAAGAACGTCAAATAAAATAAATTCAATTTTTTATTTTATTAATTGTATTGTGTAAATTTAAAATCTACACTTTTATCAAAAAAATCTACACCTACATTTAAAAAATATATCAATTTACTTTAATACTTATATTTTCATTAGATGAGGAAAATCTAAACAGATATCAAAGTTTTTTTTATTTTAGAAATAAAGAAGATATATTACACGATCTAGCTTTAGAGGAAAAAAAACTATCAATTATAATAAATATTCCCTAGCAATATATTTTTAGTGAAGTAATGAATTTAAAAATAAAATAATAAAAATACCAAGTTTTAAGTAAAAAAATCATTTTAAAATAACAAACTAGAAATTCTGTTGAGAAGACTCCGTATTTATAAATATAAAAGCATAAAAAATAAAATCCACTATTTGTTATCAATTGTTTTCCTAAAATGACAATCTACACTTCTGTCAAACAAATCTACAATTACAATATGGAAAATCTATCAATTTACTTAAAAATCTACACTATCAGCTAAATAAGGATTAAATTTAAATACTACTCTTTTATCCAACAAATCTACACCTACATTTTAAAAAATCTATTATTACTTAAATATCTACACTTTCACTTAAATATGGGGAATTATTAAAAATCTAAATAGATGTCAAAGTTCATTTGTAATTTTAGAAATAAAGAATAAATATTAAACGTGTCCCACAATCTAGTTTCTAAAGAAAAAAATAAATCATCAATATATTTTAACCGAAACCATAGTGAAGGAGGAAGTTTTTTTTTGATATAAAAGAAAGAGGAAAGGGTAAAGGATGTGGCGTGGAAACTGTCGTTATATTCAATAAGATGGTAGTTATTAGTGGAAAAAGTTGTCTATTATACCCTTCTATATTTATTTGTTTGTTTTTAAATTTTTGAAAACTAATTATTAACTAAGTAAAAATATTTACGGTTGGATTAATATTTGAAAAACTAAATTCTAATCTAAAGGCTAAAAATGTTGAGCATATGCCCAAACTACCTACACATGGGCATGGTCCCTCCTTTGATCGGCAACACCCGAAACGTTTAGAATAAGTATACATTCATTGTACTACGATGCTACGCTTTTCCTTCCCAATGCTCTGCTGTCGACACACCACATTGGGCTTTCTTCCTTAGGGCATCCACAATAACAAAAGTGGATTCCACCCATCAACAAATATTATTTTATTATCTCCTCTCACAATCTCTTTTGTTTACCTAGGTTCTCTAAAAAGAGGGTGTCTTAGGGCATCCACAATGGTGTGAAATCCACTCTAAATTAATAAAACAAAAGGATAAAATATGACATGAAGGAGAGAAGTTGTGTGAGAGTTTCTTAACTAAGAACCCTAAGGGCATCCACAATAACAAGAGTGGATTCCACTCTCAAAATAATAATATTTTATTCTTTTCCTCACAATCTCTCTTCTTTTGCTAAGACACCCACTTTTTGGGGTTCTTAGTTAAGAAACTCTCACACAACTTCTTTCCTCCATGTCATATTTTATCTTTTTGTTTTATTAATTTAGGGTGGATTCCACACCATTGTGGATGCCCTAAAAAGTGGGTGTCTTAGCAAAAGAAGAGAGAGATTGTGAGGAGAAGAATAAAATATTATTATTTTGAGAGTGGAATCCACTCTTGTTATTGTGGATGCCTTAGTTAAGAACCCCTCTCACATCCTCTCTCCTCCACCTCATCATTTTATTTTTTCTTTTTTAACATTATGGGTGGAATCCACACCATTGTGGATGCCCTTAGTCCTTAGTTTCAGTCACGTAAAATTACAGAGGAATAATGAATTGTTTGAAAAATTACTCCATTAGCGTACTATATAATCAGCATCTTCTTCTTAATTACTTAATTAAGATCGAATATCTACACAGCTAATCAGAGATATGTTTAAAGTTTTTTTTTTTTTTTTGAAACAAAGAGATATGTTAAAGTTGTATCAGAAATAATGTGAAGGTGCGCGTTACTGTGAAGTCAAACAAGTCTAAACCTCGAAAATAAATTGTACTGTATAAAAGACATTAATTACTAGCAAGTCCATAATCTTCACTTCGGGTATGAAATTAACGTTGGGAATCGTACTTGGCTTCCAAAAAAAATGTTGGGAATCGTACAAATATGATATGCGGGTGGGGGTGAGGGTATTGATGGTTATAATTTATACTATGAGGGTATTGTTACTGTCCTATTTTGTTTTGTTGTTACTTTGTAATTTGATTGCTTGCAATTAGCAGCTGTACGCTTTCAATGATAAAAAAAAAAACTATGAACGTATTGTGTTCTCTTCTTTTACTCTAATTATATTAAAAAAGGGTACATCAAAGGTTGTTATTTTATCTATTTTTTATCCAATATTTTCTTTGAATATCTTATCAAGTAAAAAATGAATTAAATATTTCTTAATTAAGTTTTTGCTATATATAATATTGGACAACTTTGTAATGAAATATTCTTAGCATGTATTTATTTACGTATACATACACGTCTGCAAATAAAAACTGTAGTAGAACAGTTGAGAATTTGATAAATAACAGTAATAAGAAAATAAATAAAAATGTACAAAACTAGCTAGTATCGAAGTCTGTGTGGTTTCAATCTTTTATCTTATGCAAGTATTTTGAATTATTATTTTGAGTTTTTAAAAGTTGAACTTTTATTCTAGGATTATGTGTAAGTGAATAAAGTGAAATGTTTTACAAGCAATATTTAAATTTAAACAAGAATTTAATTTAAGACTTCGATACTTATATATTAAACTAACTTTTAAGATATTATTCATTATCTATGATATAAATACTTGACCGATTATATTTTTTTACTCTTAATTAGAATAATTAGACGTCCTTTTAGTAGTTACTTATATGTAAATTGTTGTTTTATTAAGTATTTAATTAAATTAAATTCAATAGAATAATATTCTAAACTGATGGGGTTTTTTTTTTATTTCCAGAAGGTATCATACAATCCTCGGTATTAAAGTTGTCGGCCACAAAGAATATTTCAAAACTTTTGTTCTTTTCGGTTACATGTCTTAATTTATCAGGGTGAAATACATTTATTATGGACAGAGATGGGCACGTACCACTCTTCTTTTTATTTTATTTTTCTGAAAACCCATCTAATAGATTATTATGAGATTATATACTAGTAACAACTGCAGTGAAAGTCTGAGCAGATCTTGAAGAAAACATAGCAAACATAAACGTCCTACTATAAAAATAGTCTATTTCAGTGTTTTTATGTCAGCAGTCGTAAAAAACTATTGAAATAGAGTATTTTAAATTTTTTTGGAAATTTCTGCCATTGTTTGTAGAAACTGCCGAAATAGATTTTCAAAATTTTTCTTTTTTAAAAACAATCACCGAAAAGTCTTTATAATATCAGTCAAATTTTGACCTTTCGTCCAATTCACCGCACTCTCACCGAAAAACAACTCTATCTTTTGCTTTCTCTTGTGAACCACCATGCGAACCACCGCCTGTTGTGAACTCGACCACCACTGAGCCCACCGTTGACGTTGCCTTCGCCCACCGAAGTCGGCCACCTTCCTACAACCGCACCATTTGTTTGAAACCGCAAGAGTATTAACGAATAGACAACAGCGAGAGGTGAGTTTTGAATTTAGGCTAAAATTGTCTATTTGTTGTGATAATTGTTCAGATATAGATTGTAATGTGATTGTGGATGATGAATTTAATTGGGTGTGTAACATCTATGAATATATGTAGTATTAAATTAGTAGAACTACAAGTGCACAAAGGTGCTTGATAAAATGGGAGTGGAAAATTGTGTTGTTTTCACTCATTTATTTAACTTCATGTGTGTTTGTGCCTCTGTAGACATAAATCACTAGAACTGATGCACTAGATTGAAGATGGGGTTGAAAATAATTCATTTGGGAACCCGTAATATACTTTAACTTATCTGTTCATCCTTTTCACTCACTATAACTTTGCAATCCTAACTACGAACATACACAGGTTGTTGGGTTTCTCTTTATTCTCTACTTGTGTTTGTGCCTCTGCAGAGATTAGTACTTAAGGAGATGCTTAACTCTTGCATGCCAGATTGAAGAAGGGGCTGAAAAGAATTCATTTGGGAACCAGTAATATACTCTAACTTATCTTCTTTTCTTTGATGATTGACTTTGTATTTGATTGCTGCAAATTGTTGAAATTCGGTTTGATGAATGAATTTGTATATAGTTTGATTTCTGCCAATTGTTGAATTTTTTTGCCATTGTATGTCTTTGGTAAATGCTTAATAATGAGCATGGGATGGATAAAATTATGCAAAGGTCATGTCAATTTTTTTCTAGAAATGTCTTACGATATTGTTTGTTGTCTATATGTAACAGCTTTTATTTTTCTTTATCAGGTCTCACTGCATATTAGTCTACGAATTCCTACGAACCACCTCTGTCGCTTCCCACCTTCGCCCCTACCATTCTAGTATCCTTCTCTCTCCATAAATCCTAAAAACAAGTAAGTAATTTAACTTCGGTTTATGTTTATAATTTGGTTTCACTACTAGAAAAAACGGCATTAGCGACGGACAATTCCGTCTCTAATCCGTCGCTAAACGATATTAGCGACGGATTAGAGACGGAATTGTCCGTCGCCAATGCCGTCGTCGCTAATGCCAAAGTCGCGTCGGAACCCGTCATCCGTCGCCAAATAGCGACGGATTAGAGACGGAGGCGTCCGTCGCTAAATCCAAATTGGCGACGGATTAGAGACGGACTGTCCGTCGCTAAGCTGGCGACGGAAATTTATATTTTTCTTATTTATTTGTTAGCGACGGACATTCCGTCGCTATTCCGTCGCTAATCTGTTTTAATTTTAAAAAAAATATTTAATATTTTGTTTCGTAGCCATATTTTCACCTGTAAATGTGGACATATAACACATTTTATTCATATCCACCTTTAATATGCAATACCATAAACAGTTGTACTCATTAATCTCACTAGCAGACCAAAATAAATGTTCAGTCAACACAACCATGAAATAGTGCAGTCGAATTTGATACAGACATAGTTCAAGCTAATAAAGTCAAATATTATCTATCTAATACCCCCCCCCAACCATGTCCATCCCCTGGACGATATCCCATATGATCACCCGGACCACCCAACACCTGAGCCATCATGTGGATCTCTAGGCCACTGACCCCATCCACCCGTACTAGAGCCAGCACCAGGATCACCGTACGGTAGACTCTGCTGAGAGGGAAACATTTGGGAGATCTGCGCTCGTATCATCCTCTGCATCTCCTCGCCGTATATCTCCTGGCGCATCGTTTCCCTCTCCTCAATACGAACCTGCCGCCTGTAATTTTCATCGAACTTCTGAGTCAGATCCTGCTCAATCTCCATCTTCATGGACTCGTATGTGCTATGCTCTTTGCCGGAAGCACGTGAGCTAGTGCCGGTGGAGTGAAATGAATCAGGGAAGTACGCCGGTGCTAGCTCGCCCACACCATAGACCCTCTGCTTTCTGGATTTCCCTTCAACAGCCTTATAAAAAATTTCATTAGGGTCTACTGGTGTGGCTTGCAGAGATGGATCATCAGGAGTGGTTGACTCCTGAGTGGCAGCATCTAACAGCTCTTCGTATTTATGCTTCATAATCATAACACAATGATATATATATAATTAGTACTCATCGCTAATGAATAAATTTCAATAATGTAATCAACTTAAATAAGTTAAATTAAAACACTTACAGCAGTTTCCTCGACCTTGGGGCATACAGGCACACTGTTTCCATGCTCATCCTTGCTCGAATGAGTGTGTATGAACAATGTGTAAGCATCCGGTTGTGTACCGTATTTCTTAGTCTACAAAAAAAAACACTTGATTAAATTAGAAGCAAGCCTTTAAAAAATTTAACAGAACCTCCCCTGTTTTTTTACATTTCCCACACATAAAAACCAGGATTGTTCAGTCAGAATCAGATAATGATTAATCAATCAAGGCTTAAAAAAATCTGACATAACCTCCCCTGTTTTTATGCATTTGCCCACACATATACAATCCAATATTGCACATATCAGAATCTGATAACAATCACAACTCACATAATGCATTCAAAGTTGCATTATCACATCACATTCACATTCACATTCACATTCACATTCACATTCACATTCACATTCACATTCACATTCACATTCTTCACATTCACATTCACACATTCACATTCACATTCACATTCACATTCACATTCACTTATTCATTCACATTCACATTCACATTCACATTCACATTCACATTCATTCATTCACATTCACATTCACATGTACTTGCATCCATTTTCATATACACTTACATAACAAAAAAAACTCACCAGAACCCTCTGATGCTCCTTTATCGAGCGAGAACCGCATGCATGAGTAGATAGACCACCGCCAGGTGTATGCTCAGTCCGCCGGTTGCGAGAGTTAATCTCGCTGATCTTCTTACGCTTCTCATTCGCCCATTTGTGTTCCCAAGCCTGCCAGATTTCATCGCTGACCTTTCTCCTCATTCTCTTAGCCTTCATCTTGTAGAGTGTGTCTGAATAACGTTTTCTGCCCAAGGCGCAGAATATCTCATAGACAACACTCTCAAGGGCAGGATCCCAACGGAAGCGCTTCTGCATAAATTAGTAAGTGTAAGCATAACATATACAAAAAAAGAAGTTAAATATCAAGAATGGTTAAATACCTTGAATTCATTGAAATAGAATCTATGCCCGTCCTGGCCCAAACCCTCCCAATTATAGCCCTCTGGAAACCACCTCGTCTCAAAGCAAGGAAGAAAAGAACGAGCAACCTTGTTTGCAGGTAGTAGCTCCCTATAATTATATAATGCGTCACAAATTGACAATTAGCATATATATATTTAAAACAAAGTTTATTGAGAATTGTTTTTTACTTACATAGTACTTACCTGTCAGAGATAGTAATGACCACGCGGGGATCAACACCACCACCGTGTGTAGCGTCTGAGCTATGCGGTGCTTCGTCAGATGGTGGTGAATCATCATGTAGTGAAGGAGTAGACTGATGTGGAGGAGTAGACTGATATGGAGGAGTAGGTGACGTGGAGGAGTAGGCTGCCGTGGAGGTGGAGGAGTAGACTGTCGACGTAGAGGTAGAGATACAGATCGACGTCTCTCAACAGACGGCTGTGAATCTGGGACAATCGAAGAATGGTGTGGGTGAGAGTCGAAATAAGGGGTCCCCATGGGTGCTCGTCCTGACAAGGAGTGAGAAGGGGGCGGATGTGTAGAACCCAACGGGGATTCATGACCGGAACCATCCACATGATCAGCTGCAGGCTGCTGCGAATCACCTGGGGGAGTAGAAGTGCTGGCCCTGCTTCTGCTTCGACCAAACGACCACCCAGATTTAAAAAAACTTCTACCACCTGCCATCACTGTGAAAACCCATGCATGACAAACATCACATTAAACAATTAGTAGAATAAATATTTTTATACACTAATTAAAAAACAAATGAAATCAATAATATATTGTTGTTGCATAGTAGTTGTATGTAAGTTTACTTTTTAAATTTATGTATCTGTTATGTCTACTAAATCAAATGTTTCTTCATCATCGACCAAAGGTGATAAAACCACATGATCTACGGTTTCATCTTGCAGTGGCTGAACCTCCTCATCAACTGCTGATGAGTCGGGCATGTTCAAAGTGCTTCTCGCTTTCACTTTAGAGACAGCCCACCAATCTTTCCTATCCCTCTTCTTTGATGGGTATGAGCAATAATACACTTGAACGGCTTGATCAGCTAACATAAACGGCTCGTACTTGTCAAATTTTCTTGTGTGATTAATGTCAACCAGCTTATATCGAGGATGTACTTGTACTCCTCTCTTTTCTGGGTCAAACCAATGACAATTAAACATTACAATCTTCTTCACAGGTAATGCGGGATACTCTAATTCGATGATCTCTTTCAGCACCCCGTAATAATCATACTCTGAGTCACCATAGTTTGTCCCAGATATGCAAACACCACAGTTGTACGTTGTACGGTCTTCTGAGTAAGACTCTGTGTGGAATTTGTACCCATTCACATAGAAACCAGAGTAGGAGGTTGCCACGTTCAACGGGCCTTGGGCCAAGCTACGAACGAATTCGTTTGGCGTGGTAACATCGTTTGACTGTAATTTAGAAAAATAATATCTTAATACCATATTTTGTATTGACCTTTATGTATATATATAAAGTCACTCACATATGATCGGAACCATAAGGGAAAATCTGTTTCCATCTTAAGGTTGATTGTCTCATCCATTAATGTTGGTTCTACTTGTCGTAGTTGTCGCTCGTACATTCTACAACAAAAGATTTAAACTGAATTGTGAACACACTATTGAATTATACGTAAGAACGATGAATATAACTAATATTTGTATATATCTTACTCAAAATAAGGCTCCATTTCTGCACAATTTCGTAGAATGTACGATTGAGCGGCATCTAACTCACGAGCTGTCAACATTCTTCTTGTTCCTTTGCCAATCGGTTTACCCATTGTTTTAAAAACAGATAATCTTTCTGGGTTGTCATCAACATCCTCTACAATTGTCTCGTTTCTACCAAGCTTGTATGGGTACGATGGTCCATCGTCAACGAAGTAAAACTTTGTGAATTTGGTGATCTCTTCCAGAAGGAATCCATTGCGAATGGATCCCTCAACTTTGTTGTTGTTTCTGATGAACCGTTTCAGTTTCCCCAAGTACCTATATATATAGGTATATATATATATATATATATGCAAACCAGTTACACCAATGAGTTACATATCACAAAAGTACAACATGTAGTACGTGCATTATTGAAACTTGTATAGAATGTACCTCTCAAACGGATACATCCACCTGTACTGCACAGGTCCACATAAAGTTGCTTCAAAGGCGAGATGAAGAGGGAGATGTTCCATTGAGTCAAAAAAGCTTGGTGGGAAATTTTTTTCCAATTTGCACATTATTTCTGGAATTTGACAGTTTAACCTTTGCATATTCGACTCTGAAAGCGACGTGCATGTCAACTCTTTGAAAAATAGGCACAGTTCGGTAATTGGCTCCCACACCTTTTGATCAAGAAGATGTCGAAAAGCTATGGGCATCAACCTTTGCAAGAAAACATGACAGTCATGACTTTTCATCCCAAACATTTTTCTGTTGGCCATGTCAACACACCTCCCAATGTTAGAAGCAAATCCATCAGGGAACTTTAAATTTTTCACCCATTCACACAAGATTTGAATACTATCTCTGTCCATGACATATTTTGCCTTAGGAATTATGTTTGAACTCAAATCCGGTGCCAACTCAGGACGGTTGCAATAATCGTTCAACTCTTGCCTCGAGTTAAATGTGTCTTTCGTCTTGTCCTTCACATTTACAACTGTGTTGAATATGTTTTCAAAAACATTTTTTTCAGTGTGCATCACATCTATAATATGTCTGATCAATAAATCTTTCCAATACGGTAGATCCCAGAAGATACTTCTTTTACTCCATCCACATGTTTTAGCAATTTGAACATTTACTTCAGCCGAACCAATCTCAGTGACCTTCATAAAACCCATCCGAGTCAACTCTGCAAGTATTTCGTCACCAGTTTTGAAATGTGGGGCAACCTTGGTCTCTCTGTGCCCTTTACGAAAAGACTTTTTATCATTACGAAACTTGTGGTCTGGAGGAAGAAGCGTAAAGCCTTTTCAGCCTTGGAATGAGAGGGAAGTACTGCATCTTCTTGAAAGGTACCTTACTTTTTCTCCTTTTTGTCCCCTCTTTGATGGGCTTGTATCTGGGACGAGTGCAAAACTTGCATACATCCAGATCTTTATCTTCTCCCCAGAAAATCATACATAGTTCGGAACAACAATCGATTTCTTCATAAGGTAACCCAAGACCACGTATGATTTTCTTTGCTTCGTAGAAGTTTTTTGGAATGTCAGTGTTTTCTGGACGGAGCTCGCAGTAGGTTTTGCAAACTCGATCAATCAATGCCTGAGGTGCTTGGTAGTCATTCTTAATGGACATTAATTCAGTGGCGATAGATAGTACACTATGATGCGTGCCACTGAATAACTTTCTTTTAGCATGTTCCATCAACTCATAAAATTTTTTAGCCTCAGGATTTGGAGTATCCTCTAGATCCTCTTCAACCTCCTCCATAAAATTAAATGTATCCCCGAATTCTTCTGGAACCTCACCAACAGCATGTGCAATCATTTGCTCTAACATTTCAACATGTGGAACCTCATTAGGCGTAGTGCTTCTCGAGGTAGATTGTACGGGTGTGTTATCTTCTCCATGGAATATCCAATCAAAGTAACCGTACATAAAACCTTTCTGTGCTAAATGAACCTTAACAACATCAGGCTTGAGATATTGTCTGTTTCTACACCTTGTCATGTCGCAAGGGCACTTAATTTTACCATCTTCCATACATTCAGGGTGTTGTAGTGCAAAAGTGACAAACTCTTCCATCTTCCTCAGCCATTCGATAGAGATTCTACCTCTCTCAAAGGTTCTCTCATCGTACATCCACAATCTATCGGGTCTCATGCCTATCGGGTTGATGACGAGGTCTCATACCTATCGGGTTGATGACGATTCACATTTATCAATCGAAGAACGAATTGGACTGGAGAAAGACAAAAAGAAGAACAAGAAGAAGAAGAGGAAGAAGAAGAAGAAGAAGAAGAAAAAGAAGATAGATGGTGGTGGTGTCTGGTGAGTCCGGTGGTGGTGGTGGGTGCCGTGCCATGCGACTACGCCTGAGGGAGGAGACCAACCGAAATATAAAATACGGTGATTATCAACACTACTTTAGTTCAAACTAATAAAATTTTTTAAAAATTCGACATAGTCTCCCCTTTTTTTTACTTTTCCGCTTATTTCTAAGCATCTCACAAGGACGATTCACAAATACCAATAGTTATCAACAAAACCCAACAGATTGTCCACACAATATCTACAACAGCCTACAACAAATCCAACCACTTGATTCATCGACGCAAATTAAGTAACTAACAAAACACACACACAAAAGTAACTATATATATTAAATAAGAATATATATCCTAATATAAATCAAGTTTAAAATATATTAACTTAATTCATTTTATCAACTTAATTATACAATTAAATTATCAACTGAATTATTTAATAAGAAACAATATATATTAAAAAATATACAGTTAAATTATGTATATATTCTATATAAAATCAAGTTTAAATTATATATTAACTTAATTCATTTTATCAACTTAATTATACAATTAAATTATCAACTGAATTATTTAATAAGAAACAATATATATTAAAAAATGTACAGTTAAATTATGTATATATTCTAATATAAAATCAAGTTTAAAATAATATTAACTTAATTCATTTTATCAACTTAATTATACAATTAAATTATCAACTGAATTATTTAATAAGAAACAATATATTAAAAATATACAGTTAAATTATGTATAAATTCTAATATAAATTCAAGTTAAAATCACGAACTGTCACTTAACTTATAAATTTCAGTTCGAAACGTTCTCATTATGTTAATTCACCAAATCAATTTTCGGTTTCACAATATTATAACCCTAGGTCTACTACAATAAAAAAAATCTACAACTAACATTCATAATTACCAAACAACATCAACAAATTTGTATACTAACAATTTTTGATATACCCATGCCATTTGGAACTAAAATTTGTAAAACTATCCATAACAGTAAGAATTGACAACTGAAATTAACTAATACAAACTATATAATCATTAATTACTTCTAACAACACAATTTTGCAAGCACACAACACTGAATTTTGATATACCCATGCCATTTTCGGTTATATATATGTAACACTAAAATTAGTGAAAAATTAAACAAAACTGCAAAATTAGCAACTACAATACTCACAAACCAACAACACACCAATAACCACCAGTTCATAGCACCAATTACAAACAATAACTCACAAATTTACAAATCTTTAACACAATTTTCGTAACCCTAGAATTGGCTGAAACTAACCAAATTTGCGCGCAGTGAAGTTGCAGGAGTATGCAGAGGTTGTCTGGGACGTTTCGGTGGCCGGAAAACTAGCTAATGGCGGCGACGGAGCCTGAATCTGGCCGGAATGGTGGTCTGGTGCGCGCAGGAGAAGAGAGAGGAGGCAGAGGAGAGGGAAGCAGCGACAGATATGCGCGAGGGAGGAAGAAGAAGAAAACGCGTCGGATTTATCTAAAAGAATTAGCGACGGACTCAGTCCGTCGCAAATCCGTCGCTAAAGATAAGTGAAACGGCGTCGTTTAAATTAGTAAAATAACTCGCGGGCGATAACACAGTGGATCAAAACGACGCCGTCCTTTTAGCGACGGATACGTGTCCGTCGCTAATATTTTTTTTATTTTTTTTAATTTAAAAAAAAGATAGCGACGGAACAACCGTCGCCAGTCCGTCGCTAAAACAGGCGCCAAGACCGGAAATTTTGGCGCTATCGGACCCGCCCAAATACCGTCGCTATTCCCTCGCCGTTCCGTCGCAGAATTATCCGTCGCTAATCCGACGCTAGTCCGTCGCTAAATAGCGACGGATTTTAGTCCGTTGCCAATTCCGTCGCTATTCACGTACTTTCTAGTAGTGTTTGGAACCATAGAGTTAGGCTAGCTTATCTGATACTCATCCAGTCACACTCCATTAAGATATACACACATGCAAGCAAATACAAACCATACTATAGAAACGAATTTTAGTTTAGGTAGGGTAATTCTCATACCCATTTTATGTTTCACATATAGTATGAAACATGACTGGATGTATGGTGATCAAAGGGATCAACAAGATACTGAAAGAAGTGGCAATGCAACACACAGGACAAAGGCAGTGAAAATTCCACGTCCTTCTATTGACTACGGTGTCATTACAAAATTTTCAAGCATCGAGGAAATTTAATTCCATCTGAAGACCCATGGTTTCATGACACATTATAGATGATGGACTTTTCATGAAGAATCTGCTGAAGATAGTGATATGTCCTCGTACAACCATGATAGGTGTCAATTAAGAAGTGAACATACATTTGATACTTTGAACGAGTCGAAACTCCTAAGTTATTCAGGTTTCAATGATAGCGAGACGAGTTACCATGATGAGCAAATAGAGAAGATGTTTGATAAAATGGAGGACTATTTTGTCGATAGGTCGGATGAGTATCAAAGGTTTTTGGATGCATCAAAGACGGCCTTGTACCGACATACCGCACAGAGTTTTCCTTAATCAAAAAAGGGGGAAAATGTTGGTGGTTTTTGATAAGTCACTCTGTAACATACTGTGTCTGAGTTACAAACCTACTAATCTGAAGTCAGAGAGAAGTGAAGAATGAAGATTACATTTAGGAGAAGAAAAACAGAGATGAGATGTTCTAGGATTGAGTTGTGAAGTGGTGGTAGATAAGAATCCGATGGGAAAACGATGAGATAGTGAAGAGGGAAGAATTAATTGTCGCCGGGGAGAAATTTTCCTAATGTATTAGTAACTATGATTTGATACCCAAGTCTCGGATATAGAACAAGAAGTGTAAGAAGGATAGTGCAGATAAAGAGGACATCCAAGCCACATGACAACTGACAAAATAGGATAGAAGCTTACTCATCACAACCCGGTAGTCCACTACCTCGATCATCCAGCTTCTACATGATATATGTTTGTTTATCACATGTTGGAGGTTGCAACAACGAATCTTCCTCTTCGTGAGGTTTTTCGTCGCTGGTACGTACCACTTTTTGGTTAGTAAAATTCTTTGATTTTGGGAGTGGACTTAACAGTATTCAACGAAATTCGATCGATCCAACTCCTTTAGAGTCATATATCATAAATATATCTTCTTTTCTATATAGTCGTCATAAATGACATTCGAATCGAATCTTTAATTAGTTTCTAGAAAACAAAGCTACTGACTAACGTCCTATGTTTTCCAATCCAATCCGTCTTCAAACTTGTCTATCGTCGCCAGCTCATAGATCAATCCTACTTATGTTACTTACTTTGAGAACAAGCTAGTTACAACAATCTTTTGGTCAACGCCCACCTCTAACAGTATTAGCTTCCATAGCGTGACTAGTCAGGTTTTTGACATCTCTTCCGAACTCTCCAGACACTCTTTCAAGAATTTCGTTTTCCACCTTACCTGACCTGACCTGACCTGACCTGACCGATCTCTTTATATATTCAACGGAACGGAGACCCTGGCGAAAGCGCCAGGGTATAATATGGCGTAGATCCACGTGTAGGTATGTGGTTGGGTGAAAAAAAAAGAATAAAAAAATTAAGCCTTGCATAGCAGCGTCCGCTTCCCACGTCGTTCGATTTACGCTCGCCTGTTCAGAGAGCAAATTGATCACCTCACAATTGCTCAATCAGATCACTCACGGTTGATTTCAACTCAACTTTTGACAGAGGAGATTCGACCACTCATGCCACAAACGCACCATCCGTCCAATCAAACAAATTCAGTTTCAGCTCAACTCACAACAGAGCAAAATCATCACAACACAATCGGACCAACTGATCAACGAGGATCGATTTTTGTTCACTGATTCACAAATCAAATTCATAAATCTAGCATTGGAACAGAATATCAACCAAATTCATCAGACATGTATCGCATCAGATTATCAGTTTACAGTGACGATGAATCAACACTGACAATACGAAATTTTAGCTGACGATAGGAAAACCTAGACAAAAAACACTGTCAATGAGCTGCAATACAACAGTGGAGACTGATGGTATACTGCACTGACGATGAGCAATGACGATGAAGAAAATCAACTTTCTCACATCAGAATTGAATCTAATGGTATTGATTTGTTGTAAAAGTATTGGTTTATTTACAGAAGATTATACGTTCAGTTCACTTTTGTTAAAGTTTAATATACATTCTGTCTTGTTAGTGTAAAGTAAATCATGTTTCATAAGTGAATCAGCAGTGTTTTTATAATGCATCAAATGATTTAACAAAATGAATCATAAGTGTAATAAAAGTGAATTATTGTCTGCTATAATTTTATCTCAAATATTATAATGTCTTCAAATTTATGATAATTTAGTGCAATGGTGAATCTTATTCTAGTAAAACTTGAATCATCATTGTTATATAAGTGAATAATTATGTGGTATTTTTTTATGCTAAAAGTAGGTTTATAGTAGTGTAGTAGTATCACAGGTTTAGGGTCTAACGATCTCTGATTCACTTTTTAATGACCTTTGATTCACTTTTTAACAACCTTTGATTCACTTTTCTTAAACTTAAGATTCACTTTTCTTAAACCTCTTATTCACTTTAGTTAAACAATCTCTATTTACGAGAATCACTTTTCTTAAACATCTGATTCACTTTTCTTAAACCCATGATTCAGTTTATAAAAACCTCTGATTCACATTTCTTAAACATCTTAATCACTTTAATTAAACAATCTCTGCTTACGAGATTCCGTTTTCCTATTACTCTGATTCACATTGTAACAACCTGTGATTCACTTTTTAACAACCTTTGATTTACTTTTCTAAAACCTTTGATTCACACTAGTTAAATAATCTCTGTTTATAAGATTCATATTTTTAAACCTCTATTATTCCCCTTTAAGCAACTCTCCGATTCCCTTTTCTTAAACATCTGATTCACTTTAAAAAAAATATGATTCCCTTTTAAACTCTTATTCATGTAAAAATGAATCAACAGTGTTACAAAGTGAATCATATGTTTACGTAAAATGAATCAGCATTGTTATGAAAGTGAATTATTTTTCTGCTATAAATTCAGTTTCAGATTATAAAGTTTCATATACACTGTGATGTGTTAGTGCAAAGTGAATCTTCTGTTTACCTAAAAATGAATCAACAATGTTATAAAAGCGAATTAGTTTTGTAGAGCTTTTATGTTAAATTGTGAATTTATTCATGCAATAGCTGAAGCGGCAACTGTTGATCAACCGGAAATTGGTTCCACAGCTGCTTCCACGTACACTTCACGACAAGTCTACTAGTTTCAGTCAACCGATACCCACATTTCACTCACTCATGAAACGTCAAAGCCCACCGCTCATGCTCACTTTCTCTCTTCTTCCCTCTCAAATCCGGACCATCTCTCTACTGTTAATCATCTCGGTGTCTGCAAATCCCTCCTTTTTTCCTACAAACATTAATCCAAAAAAATCAAGTTCCATCTCATCCCCTTTCTTCATCTATTTCCTGCTCTCGTGCCCCCCATTTCCCATGGGTTCAAATTCTTCTTCTGTTAAAAACCCAGACTGACGTCCGAGAGAACAAATTGTTCCACCCCTTCCTTTTTTCTCGTTTCAGATGGGCAAATACATGAATAAAGGGAAGATCACTGGTGACGTGGCGGTAATGGAGTTTCCACAATCTGGCCTTGGAGTCTGTACCCATGCCAAAACCCTCGTTCTCCAGCCGAACCCAGCGCTCTCTTACCTCCAGCTTTGTAGTCGCCGATTAGAGAAGCCCCAATTCCTTCTGCCGGTACTGAATTCATGTTGAAAGGAAGAAGAAAGACAGAAGAAAATTACACATATAACCTTAAAATGAAATTACAATTCTACCCATCGCCAATTACAACCTGGCGCAAGCGCCAGGTTCAAAAACGCGATATTCAAAACCCAACCAGACTAAACTAGCGCGGGCACAGATTTGTGACGGACTCCAAATCTCCGTGGTTGACGGAAGTTTACATTTTACTTTTTTTTTATTGTGTCTGCTATGGACTCATGTTTTGTATATCCCCATCTGAAATGTAAAACAATGAGCTCGGAATTCAACTATTCAAAAACATCACCCACAAATCCAGATAATTAAGAATATTGTTTTATATAAAAATAATTGATGATCATTACTTATATTATATTATGATAATATTATTTACTAGTATCAATTAGGTGCTTATTAAAATGAAATCAAGGGTTTGAGTTTGACATACGTATCAATAACCGGTAGTTGTTAATCTAATAACAAACAACACCTTAATTAACATACTTATCATCCATATTTTTGAAAAAAAAAACTTATCATCTGCAAACTACCATATATTTTCTTAGCATTGTTACATTTAAAATGACAATTATATATGCAAAATAACTGATAACATGTGTTTGCAGCATTTACCTAAAAATACCATACTATGATAGTTAAAACGTTTAAAGTTTATTTTAAAGATATATGTACAAAAATGGAGCATATATCAATTTAAAATACAAGTCTTCATCAACTAAATTAATTTAATAAAAAATTCTAATATAAAAAAACACAAGCTAATATTTATATTATCTACATTAAAAGGTGACATATAATGCTTTTAAAAATATTGAACCTAAAGATATTAGCCTTTAGATTATATGTTATTGTGCATACATAAATACCAAAGGTTAATAAATACGTAAAATCAACTCCAACAACTCAGTTTATCGTTTTCAAACATTTATAACTATCTGGGTTGTTAATCAATCAAGCTATGTAACTGAAAAAAATGCTAATAATAGTCTTATACACAATAATTTGATATGAACACAGTCAATGGAAAAGAATGCAACAATTAGTGTCAACTTTTCTATTATAGTGATGGAAATGATTATAAAAAGTTGTGTATATGTTTCTAATCATAAGTGGAAACATTTATAAGCTATGGTGGATACGTAAAAATCAAGGTTAATGAATACATAAAATCAAGTCCACCAACTTAGTTTATCGTTTATAAACTGTTTATAGTCTTCAGGTTTATCAATCAGTTAATCTTTGTAAACTGATAAATACTAAGAAATATTCTTATACAGAATGATTCGATAAGAACGACCAATACATACAGTGAGTGTTCCTTTTTATAATAGTGATGAAAACGATTATAGAAGGTTGTGTACATGTTTGCAATCATTAGTGAAACATTTATAAGTTATCGTGGATACGTAAAAGCCAAGGTTAACAACGTTAAATCGAATCCAACAAATCATTTTATCGTGTCCAAACATTTATCGTCTTCACGTTTATCAATCATTCAAGCTCTGTAAACTGATAAATGGTAAGAAAATATTCTTATACACTATAATTCGAAACAAAGGCCAAAGGAAAAGATATATAATAGTTCGTATCATCTTTTCAGTTATAGTGATGGAAACGATTATAGAAGGTTGTGTACATGTTTCTAATCATCAATGGAAACGTTTGTATCATCTTTTCAAATAGTGATGGAAACGATTATAGAAGGTTGTGTGCATGTTTCTAATCATTAGTGGAAACGTTCGTATCATCTTTTCAATTATAGTGATGGAAACAATTATAGAAGGTTGTGTACATGTTTCTAATCATCAGTGGAAACGTTCGTATCATCTTTTAAATTATAGTGATGAAAACGATTATAGAAGGTTGTGTACATGTTTCTAATCATCAGTGGAAACGTTTGTATCATCTTTTCAATTATAGTGATGGAAACTATTATAGAAGGTTGTGTACATGTTTCTAATCATCAGTGGAAACGTTTGTATCATCTTTTCAATTATAGTGTTGGAAACTATTATAGAAGGTTGTGTACATGTTTTTAATCATCAGTGGAAACGTTCGTATCATCTTTTCAATTATAGTGATGGCAACGATTATAGAAGGTTGTGTACGTGTTTCTAATCATCAGTGGAAATGTTCGTATCATCTTTTCAATTATAGTGATGGAAACGATTACAGAAGGTTGTGTACATGTTTTTATTCATCAGTGGAAACGTTCGTATCATCTTTTCAATTATAGTGATGGAAACGATTATATAAGGTTGTGTACATGTTTCTAGTCATCAGTGGAAACGTTCATATCATCTTTTCAATTATAGTGATGGAAACGATTATAGAAGGTTGTGTACATGTTTCTAATCATCAGTGGAAATGTTATAAATTATCAAGGATACGTAAAAACCAATGTTATATGAATACGTAAAATCGACTCCAACAACTCAGTTTATCGTTTCCAAATGTTTATTGCCTTCAGGTTTATCAATCAGTCAAGCTCTAAATTGATAAATAGTAAGGACAACCAAAGGAAATGATAAAAACAACCAAAGAAAATGATATATAACAATTAGTGTCATCTTTTCTATAAAAATGATGGAAACGATTATAGAGGGTTGTGTACATGTTTCTAATGATCAGTGAAAACGTTTATATGTTATCATGGATACGTAAAAACCCAAGGTTAATGATATATTTAAGGTTTATTATGGATGGTTTAGTCCCACTTTTTAAACAGAATTTCAAACGGTACAAAATGAAAAACAGTTGAGTACCATTTCCATTTTCTTTTTTTTTTGATAATTTGCGCTTAAAGCCTTATTATTAAAAAAAAACGCCGGGAGAACCATTGTTTTACTAAATTTAATTATTGTTGATTAAGAAAGAAAATCCATGACAATTTAGTTGAAATGTTAAATAATAAAATGTAAAGTACACAAATATGTTCCTCAAATAGAAACATTTATAAATTATGATGAAACCCTTGATTTCAAACCTAAATAATCTACTGAGAAATTATAAATACTTATTATATGCTAGAAAAATGTATTTCATATAAATATTTATATATTCAATTGTACGATAAATATACAACCACTATGTATATGCAGTATCAATGCCACATATATGTAATAAACTATCGCAATATAAATGTCTCAAATATAGCTCCACATATAGATAGAAAATAATTATTTTTTATTAATGTCAAATCATGAGAAACCAATAGATATATTTATTTCATACCACACGACCCACCAAAGATTAACAACTAATATGGATGGGAAAACATAGCTAGATGTTCGACCAAAAAAATAGCTAGTCTTTAATTTTTCAAAGAAAATGTATGATTTATGAGTATGAGTTTTTTACTTTTTTATTAAATATATTACATCCGCACTTAACGTGTTTTTTTTTTGAAAAAGATTGAGACCATATATTATAACACATAGCAAGCATGAGGGAAAAAACCCTCATGTCATGCTAGTTCCCAATCTAGCTTACAAGCCATACTAATATTAGGGGGAACATCCTCCCCCAACCACACCCGATTCCTCTCAAAAAGAGGATTCCCCAAATTACAGATAATCTTAGTTAGATAATTGTCATACAAAAGAGTATCACTTCTAATAATACTAGCGAAATTAGAAAGTAATCCTCTCACCCTCAAGATATCATCCCAACTTGCATTAGGTCTTCTGATATCTCCCAAATTGAGGATATCCTCGAAATATTTATCAACTGAATCAATGCAAATGCTATGGCTACCCACCGAGATAGCAAGCTCCATGGCAATTCTTTTTGCTTTGATATCAGCATACTGCACATTACTGGTGCTGGAAATTTTGATTTAAAACTACTATAGGCAAACCGCGATCGTCTCGGATGAGACCAGCTATGATCCGGTCCCCATAACGACTAGCAGGAATACCAGTACAAATGCTATGATAACCCGACGGAGGAGGATGCCAACTCCTAGGAGAATAGAGATGAGAGGAAACCTTCATCACCGAAATATAAGCTTCAGTAAAGGAGTTGTTTACCTCGACTTCTTTCCACCAAGAAAGTTCTGAGTTATGCTTGACTTTATTCCTCGAAGCATATATGACCCAAAGCTTGTTTGCTATAAGAGATAGCTTCTTCACACTCCACACCTCAGACATCCAAAAGAACCAATCCAACATACCATCCACATTATTTGGAATTTCATTCACATCCACCAAACCCCTCCATATCTCTCTAACAGCACAACAATAAAAGAAGCAATGAACCAAGTTATCCTTATCCCCACAGAAGAAACACTTAGAATCCCCTCCAATCCGTCTGGCCAGATTATCCTGACAAGGGATAATATTTCCCAAAAACTTCCAGAGATTAAGTTTAACTCTAGGGCAGCAAATGGAACTAATAAGCTTCTTCCCAATACCACCAATGGAGAGGGGAGGATTGGAGGAGCTTTCCATACCTATTTCTTTTACCAGAAAGAGATAAGCTGATTTGACGGAGAACTTGTTACCTTTGGAGAAGACCCGGGTCCACTGATTAGAACTATCCAAGTCATATGAAGTAGGAGACAGAGGCCCAACCCCCACAGAAGGTAGAGGCCGAGCTCCATCTCTGAGCAACTCCAGGACCGAAGAGATGGACTTCCAGATGGGGCTACCTTTTTTAGAAGGATAGCACTCACTAATATTGTTGTCAGGGTAGTAGAGTTGTTTCATGACTTGAGCTACTAAAGACCCCGGACAAGAAAGTAATCTCCAAAGCTGTTTAACCAAAAGAGCTTTATTGAAATTTTCCACTTCTCTGAATCCAAGGCCTCCTTGATCCTGAGTGTCACAAACCTTTGACCATTTAGTCCAGTGGAGAGCTCTTTTATCAACTTTCCCACTCCACCAGAAGGAGGAGAAGGCTGAATTGAGCTTCGCAATAATACCCTTAGGAAGAGCAAATAGGGACATGGCGTAGTTGGGAATAGACTGGAGAACACTAGACACCATGATGGATCTAGCTGCTTGAGCCATAGGTTTTGTCCAACTGGAAACCCTTCTGTGAACTGAATCGATAAGATAGATAAAGAGATCATGCTTTCTCCTCCCTATCTTGAGGGGAAGACCCAGGTATTTGGAGAATCAAGGCACCTCTTGAACATTCAGAAGGCTGGAAAGATTATCTTTAATGGGGAGAGATAATCTTTTGCTAAACACCAATTCAGATTTGAGATGGTTGATTTTGTGACCGGAGGCTAGAAGGAATTTTGTGAGAATATAATTCAGGCGGGAAATATTAGTGGGATTGGCTTTACCAAAAAGGAGAAGGTCATCAGCGAAGGCTAGGTGAGATATAGACGGGCAAAGAGAGGAGAGCTTGATCCCATGAAAATCTCCATTAATATCGGACTTATTAAGGAAGCTAGACAGAGCTTCCTGAGCCAATATGAATAGGAAGGGAGAAAGAGGGTCACCTTGTCTAATGCCCCTAGACTGGTCAAAAGAGTTACCTGGCTTGCCGTTGATGAGGATAGAACATCTGACTGAGCGGACACAATTCATAACTGGAGTAATCCAATGAGAAGGGAAGCCCATGGAAAGGAGAACATCTTGGAGGAAGCTCCATTCTAATCTGTCATAGGCCTTGCTAAAGTCCAACTTGAGAGCAAAGAAACCATTTTTAACAGCTTGGTTCTTCTCTAAAAAATGTTGGAGCTCGCCTGCTAGAATGATATTGTCTGTAATAAGCCTTCCTTTCACAAAACCTGATTGGTTGTGAGAGATAAGATGCGGAAGAATATGTTTAACCCTATTAGCCAAGGTCTTGGAAGCAATCTTATACGCAAAATTACAGAGAGCAATCGGTCTGAATTTATCAATCCCCGTCGCCCCCGCCATCTTTGGGATAAGAGTGATAAAGTACTCATTCAAGGTATCAGGTAGAGGCTGGCCTCTAAGAATAGGCATGACTGCATCAATAATTTGATTCCCAATGATATGCCAAAAGGTGGTATAGAATTTACCGTTGAAGCCATCCTGTCCGGGAGCTTTGTTGGCTCCTAATTGTTTCACAGCGAAAATGATTTCCTCTCTGGTATAAGGTCTGCTCAGCTCATAAATAAAACTATCATTTAGCCGACCCTCCACCGCACCTAAAAGGTCCCTATCCACCTGGGGTTGGGAAGAAGAGAAGAGGTTTTGGAATACTCTCTTGCAATGGATTCTATACTCAGCCAGAATATTGCATATTGTTCCCGGAATTCAGGAGACCAAAGATCTCTTTGGATCTCTTAATAGAGGAAGCCCTAGCATGGAAATAACCCGTATCTTATCTCCTTCCTTTATCCACTTATCTCTGGATCGTTGCTTCCAACCATATTTCCTCCCGGAAAGAGGTAACTCAATTTCCAGAAGGAGCCTCTTTCTATTATTGATAGCTCCCAACGAGCTATCACTAATAGAGATATTACCTAACTCTTTCTTCTTATTTATGATCTTCCATTAATCTTGGAAATAGACCACCCCTTCCACTCACTTAGCTTCCGAGCACACAAACCCAGAGAAGTAGTAATGTTGGAAAATTATTACTCCAAACATCAGTAACTATCTCTGCACACTTGGGGTCCAAACACCAACCATTCTCGAACCTGAAAACTTTTGCCGGGATTTATGATTACCAAAGAGCCTGATAAATAGAGGACAATGATCTGAAGCTTCGCGGGGAAGATGTTCCACAGAAATATTGGGGAAGGCCAGAAGCCCCGCAGAGGAGCAGAAGACTGTCCAATCTACTGTGGGAATGGAAAACCCCTTCCTGACAATTAGTGTAAGTAGAACTCTCTCAAAAAAAAACCGATATCATGGAGATCACAATCATTAATGGCCTCCCTAAACGGGGCCATGTGACTTCTTGCCTAATTCTGCCCCCACTCTTCTCAGAGGCATGAAGAATCTGGTTGAAATCCCCAGCTATCACCCAGGGCAAACAGACTTGCTTACTTAGAAGTCGAAGAAGCTTCCAGGACAAGTGCTTAAGAGTCCACTTTGACCACCCATAGAACCCCGTGAACACCCATTGGAGATCACCCGGATGGGATATGATGGCTGACATATGATGCCTAGATTGAGATATCATCGAGCATCCTATGAAACTTTTCCACATAAGGCAAAGGCCACCACTCCTTCCCCTGCTTGAAACCGCTATCCCCATATATAGAGGGAAATTACCAAAGAAGAAGTCCATATCTACCTCAGACTTATGAGTCTCACTGAGGAAGATAATGTCTGGGTTAAGTTTTAGGATCAAGCTCTTAACCCAATAAACTGCCTTGGATTTCCCTAAACCCCTGCAGTTAAGAGATAAACAACTCATCGGAACAGGCAACTGGGAAGACCCCGAAGGCTGAAGCAAACACACCTATCAACCGACCAAAACAACACACAGAAGCAACAAAACTGCCCAAGAAAACACGGACCAAACTGCAATCACCAGAGCAACAATCTGACGCACAGAAGAAGCAATCAGCCTCGCGCACCTGCAGGCTCTGAGCAAGAGACCAAAACACCTTCCCCCAGAAAAGACCAATCGAATCACACACCTAAAAAGACACCTCAGAGCAGGAGGAGACAAATCGTTGGTCAAGCCCCGTCTACCCCAGCCGAATTGGGAAATAAACCAGGGAAACCACCGAGAGGAAAGGCCAGCACCAAACGACAGGATGAAAATTGGGAGACAGAACTCCAAGCTACGACTCCCGATTGAGAAAGAAAACACCCAACTAGCTAGGGCCACTTCTCAAAAATCACACAAGCCTTCACCCCTAACCCGGGAAGCGTAACTCAAAAGAGAACGAGTCCCCGATTGAAAACCCAAACTGAAAAGCGTGAAGAACTGAAGCAGAATCAGCAACAAAACACACCACTGCCACGGGACTACTGCACTCAGAGAAAACCAGAAGGAGCCCGCGCAAGGAGAGTATGACCAGACAGAGACAAAAAATGGAATCGAGCCTCACCGAACTGAAGACAAATCAGGAGAAACTACCTGAGAAGAGGGATAAGGGATAGTAAGAGGATAAAGGCCCAGGAGCACCAATCACTGGGTTGAATCTCGTTGATAAGTCAAGCGAGAAAAGGAAGACGAAGAAGGTCGCCTCTGGAATCGCCTAGAGAGCGATAAAACTGTCGGTCTTCACCTGAGGGAGAGAAAACTAGAGCCCACTCGGAGAAGCCCCAACACCGATAGATAAGCCAACGACCACCAGCCTCCAGTGGAAGAAGATGACTCGCGCGGCCAAAACTCGCTGGAGTCCAGACGAGAACCAAAGAGAACGAACAAAGTCGCCTCTGGGATCGCCTCCTGAGGAGAGCGAAATGCTACAGTGAATTTATCTTGTCAAGCACCCTACTAATTCCAATTCCGCACTTAACATGTTCGTACATCAGGGAATGAAGTTTCTGGACTTTTTTCTCTTCATTATTTTATTGGTTGTTTGATGAATTCATGATCGACGGTGTAGGTTCTTTCCGTCGCAGACGGAAAAATATGTTCCCGTCACCAAAACTTCGCCGAACTAGCGCGCTCTAAGAACAAGTTCTAATTCATCATCCTTTTTCTCCTCCCTGATTAATTACAACAACACTACTACTCACTCGTTCTGTTTCTGGCCGGCCTCTTCCACCACCAGCAATTGAAAGTAAACTACAATCACCAACCAAGTACCCACTTCATCAATGGGAACTCTAATAGGCCACGTGGTACCCGGATTCAGATTCTTCCTAATTGGATTCGGGCATATGTATAACCAAATGAAACTCTTCACCATCAATCCCGAAAAATACATCTCCTACCCATGGTTCATAGGGATGACAATGGATCCGTGGATACCCGCTTCACCCGGTCACCCGACCCATATAAATGGGTGAAAACCCGAAATGTGTGGTGAATCGGGTCGGGTATGAGTGATAATTTTTCACCCATCACCTGACCCCGTCACCCATTTATCACCCGACCCATCACCCAGGGATAGTTTGGGTGCAAAACAAACCCATATATTGTGATTGAATTACAATACTTTTACTTATCTACCGACCTCTAACTAATTTTCATGCTCATGAAACTTCTTATAGTATATAAAATGTTCACACTTTGAACTAGAAACTGATGTGGGATGGTGGAGCCGAGTAAACTCTAAAGCAAGTCCCACATCGAGAATGCAGGAAAAGTATGTGACTTGAACTTGATTTTATTCCTTACTTATGTGAGGATTAAACTAGTTATTCTTATGGATGAATTCACTCTACTGAGTGAATGTCGATGTGGAAGTTACCCCATCATAGTAAAAAATTTGTTTTTTAACAGGACACGCTGTATTGTATCACCTTACATGGATGTTTCATGTATGAATATTAACTACAAAAAGCATATGTAAGCTAAGTACATAAGTGATGTGGGAGGTTAGTATCTCATGGAGGTAAGCAATTTCCTCCCACATTGAAATATTAGTACATGTACTAAAAATTTCTTTATTATAAAGAGCCTACTCAACCATGAATATGTGTATAAATTTTTAAAGTTAGCCTACAGTTACAAATATTGAATGATTAAAAATATCACCCGATCCACCCGACCCAAAAAATTAACGGGTGATGAGCCGTTGGATCCCACTTATTTTTGAGTTTTTGTGCCTTGTGAGCTTTAGGTTGGGGTTGGTTTCTAGGTTTGTCCATCGTTTATGTTGTTGCATGTGCAGAAAAGACTTATCCGAGCTCTGATGAGCCGCTGGATCCCACTCAGTTTTGTTAGCCGATTGCTGTTGATTGCAGGTAACGGATGCGACGGCGATGGTGGTGATGGTGGTGGCGGTGCTGAGGCTGGTCATGGTGGATAGTCACTTTGATGATAAATAAGTACTATCAATGCCGCATATGATTCTACGCTTTTCCTTCCCAAATCCCAATGCTCTGCTGTGGAGCCACCACATTGGGCTTTCTTCTTAGTTTCAGTCGCGTAAGAGTACAGAGGAGAATAATTAATGGTTTGAAAATTACTCCATTAGCGTAATATAATCAGCATCTTCTACTTAATTAATTAAGATCGTATATGTATACAGCTAATCAGAGATATGTTAAAGCTGTATCAGAAATGATGTGAAGGTGCGCTAAGTATGCGTTAGTGTGAAGTTACGGGCCTCGATAATAAATTGTACTGTTATGAAAGACATTAATTACTAGCAAGTCCATATTCTTCACTCCGGGTATGAAATTAATGTTGGGAATCGTGCAAGATATGATATGCGGATGAGAGTATTGCTGGTTATAATTTATATGGTTAAATTAGCGTATTGTATTCTCTTCTTTTACACTAATTATATTGAATAGGGTATCAAAGATTGTTATTTTATTAATTTTTTATCCAATATTTTCTTTGAACATATTATCTAAGTAAAACATGAATTAAATATTTTTAAGTTAAGTTTTTGCTATATTACAATATCGGACAACTTTTTTAATGAAATATTCTTAATATGTATTTATTTATGTATATACATACATGCATATATAAACTAATAGTATTAAGAAGTCAGTCATGTTTGAACTTGCATCCAAACTTACATAGATATATGGTGAAATAAACCTTTATATATCCGGTATGTGAGGATGCATGACACATGTTTGGACCGTTTAAAAAAAGTGGTAAAATTTTTATATGTGTCATCGACAGCTTCCATCTGGGTCATCCTTGCTGAAAGAAGAGAAATTGTTCAACGGTAATGCCAAGACTCGTGTTTCCCGTCTACCATTGACCTCTGAGGAAGTATATACAAAGGTCAAGGACACCATAAATGTTTTTGGAAATACATCTAAGTCGGCAAAAACATTTGAAAAAAGTTTTCTATCTTTTAGGAGTTACCGTATTGACGTCATCTACTTGTGAGACACTATTGGGTATCATGCACATCATGAAGAACGTCGGTGAAACAGTGAGCGGGACTTTACTCAACATATCGGGCAAAACAAAAGACGATTTGAAAGTGAGGAAAGTCATATGAGCCATGGGTATACGAGCAGAGTTATACCCATAAGAATGAGAATGAATATAACCTACCTCATGCATGCTATAATCTTTCAAAGAATGATAATAGCTGACACTCAGTAAAAGTACCAAGATGGTACTCTTCAAACAGGAAAAACATAGTATCGATGAAGAATTTGAAGTGGTTAGGCATGGAGTCTCACGATTATCATGTATTAATGTTAAATCTTCTTCCTGTTGCGATCCGAGTGATATTTCCAGATAATGTCAGAAATACTTTAAGCCGATTATGTTTCTTCTTCATTGTTGTCTGCTGCAAGGTAATTGGTGTCAACTCCCTCAATGATCTACAACAAGAAATTGTAGTCACTTTATGTCAACTTGAGATGTATTTCCAACATCTTTTTTTTTACACAATGGTGCACTTAATTGTCCACATTGTTTGAGAGATCCAATTTTTTGGTCCAGTCTACTTATGATGCATGTACCCTTTTAAATGATACATGGGTATTATGAAGAGTAGAATGAAAAATAGATATCTACATAGTATTTAAGGGTAAAAGTGTCATTGGAGTGATAGTGACTAAGGAAGTCACATAATTTGTGACAGGTTATTTGAAGGAAGCAGAGGCAATTGGTATTCCAAAACCGCGACACTATATAGTATTTAAGGGTAAAAGTGTCATTGGTAAAAGAATCTGTAGGTTCCCCATCATCTTATACACCTATCACATCCGTTTGTGTTACTACACGTTGAGGTTGTCGAACCTTACTTCGACACCCATATGGCTGAGTTGAGTCAACAAAATCCCACCAAAGCATCTTTGGCTGAAAAGAAAAAAAAACCGAGTGTTTGTACAATAGTTCAAAGATCATGTGTTTGAACTAGCTTCATCAAATCTAGAAGATGTCAGTGAAAAGATCAAATGTTTAGCAGTTGAACCTGAAATTAATGTTATATTGTTTGAAAGGTATGTCATTAATGGATGTACGTACTACCCAGCACACCAAAATGCTAAGTCAATAAACCAAATCAGTGGGGTAATAATAGAAGCTACAGTCACTAAATACCTAATTGGTAACCGATCTTAACCATTAAGCAACTTTTGTTGGTAGTATGGTGTTATCAAGGACATTTGGGAACTAGACTACCACGTTGATTCTTTTCTAGTGTTATGCTGCAAATGGGTAGACAACCAAAGTGGATACCAAAATGTTGAAGGACTCACTTTGGTTGATCTTTCACGTGTCGGCGATAAGGATGATCAATTTGTCCCGGTAAAGGATTGCAATCAAATATGGTATCTTCAGACCCGAAAGATTGTAGGTGATTTGTTGTTCTTCTTGGGAGAAGATCAGTTTTGTTTGAAAATGAAAATAATGACAATGATGACAATGAGGTGATAGACGAAACAAACTTGTTTTCTATAGGATTGTAGGATTTGAATGATGATTCACAAAATGACCCGATTTACACAAGGTCAAACCATGATGAAGGTATTTGGGTTGAAAATGCAAAATGATCTACTTTTTTGTGTTAGATAATACTAAAAATTGGGTATATATGTTCTAAGATCGATAGGTCATCATTCTTTTTTTTACTATAATGTCATGTCAACTATTTTATTGGTATGTTTCATGTTTATCTCTATAATGTACGTCTGTTTTTTTTCCTTCGTGGCGGATCACTCGATGGACAATCCAGTTGGACAGTTCCTCATGACTAGAGAAGCTAAGTCACCATAGCAGAAGGGACTATCTAAGCGGGTCACACGCGGTGGTAAGAAGGCTTCAAAAAAGTTTGTTCTCGCACAAAAGGCTGAGGCTGGCCCTTCACAACAAATCGAAGAGCCAGCAGCTACTCCATCTTCTGAAACCAAACCAAAAAGGCAGGCCTCGACACGAGCATTGAAGGCAAATAGAGCCCCCTCCCCCATGAAGCCAGTGTAGTTTAATGAGTACCAGCAACCCAACGGACAATGGACCTGTCAAAATAGGTTAGCCAAAATTCTTGATTTGGCGGGCACCTATTTTGGCCGTTGTGTATGGAACCGCTGAAACAGATCGACATATTTTGGTGGTTGTACAACCTACGAAATAGGCCCCCACACCTATTTCACCGGTCTTCATTTTGACAATTTAAAACCACTGAAATAGGCTATGTGGAACTTCCAAAATAAACTATTTTTCTACCAGTGATGGTCCTATGCATCCTAATTAGAGAATCATGACAAAATAAAAACAAACATGAAACACAAAAGGTGATCAACATCCCCAACACAGATGTCCAGAGAATACGTAGACTATGGTCATGCCCTTCACATCACTTGGATAAAGCGGCAACAAATGCCTCCATAATCACTATAAATGTGATAAACTGAACACTTGCACTACCTATAACCTAATGAACAATCATAAACCTTTCCTTACTGACCATCACACCATCTCCCAGATCCAACTTAACCATTTCTAGAAATAAAGAAACAATTGCCTAATTAGCTCCTTCCCAACAACTTACCAAATTCAAACCTCCCCCCATGAATGCGAATAAGCAATGTTCCCATTCGACCTACAAACCCTAGTTTCCAAAACCATACTGGAAGACTATCCCAGAGAAACTCCTGGAAAACATGGACTACCAAGACGTTTTCACAATCACGACAATCTTACCTCTTATGTTTCATTTTGATTGGCGGCTTTGGGTATCTCCCAAAGACGCCACTACCGCAAACAAAGTGCGATGATGCTCCTCGTTGCCAAGGAAATCCTTCTGTCCCGGTAAGGCTTCCAGTCGATGCTTATCAACTATCTCATTAAAGGATTTAAACATGGAAGAGGGGATCCATGGGAGGAAGAAAACCACTTCCGACCTTTGCTTATCATTCCCCCTCCTCATACTAACCTTACTATTCTCAACCCCATCTTTCTCCTATCGAACCTAACCAGGACTTGCCCTTCCAGCTTATATCCATGATCCAAATTGATATCCTTCTCCTTCTCCTTACCCCTTAGCAGTGCATTCTTGTGTGCTAGGTGTAAAACGACCACAATTTACAGCATGAAAGCGCGGAGCTTTTCATATGTGAGACAAAATTTATACTTTTGTCCTATCATGCATGCAGTTAAACATCTACTAAGAGGCTCCAAAACATTCACCAAAACCCTAATGCGTAATAGTCACTCAATTTATTAGGACCCTCTTCTGTATACTCCATTATATGTCCTAAGTTATTACCGAAATATTCGAGCAATTTTCACCCTGTAAAACATAAATAGAGAAGAACAAACAGAGATGAGATGTTTCTAGGATTGACTCGTGAAGTGGTGGTAGATAAGAAATCGACGGGGAAAACAAGGAGATGGTGAAGAGTGGAGAGAAATGTATTAGTAACTATGATTTTGATATTTTAGTCTCGGATATAGAACGAGAAGTGTTAAGAAGGATAAATGCATCTTATCTGGAGCTAGAGAGGACGTCCACTTGACAACTGACCAAATATGATAGAAGCTTAATTACTCTCATCACAACCTGGTAGTTGTCACGCCTATTTTCTAGTTAGCCCCTGTAATATGGCTAAGGTCTTGTAATGTTGCCGATGTTCATGTACTTGTAATCATGTTCGATAATCAATGAAAGAAGTATTCATGCCTTTCCAATGCGTCCCAGGATTCTTGTGTTCGATTACTTGATGTCTTGTGTGTGCTGTCGAACAATGCTGCTTTGCTCGACGGGTGCGGCGTGGGGCAGGCAACGAAGTTGGCTTGTTGCCCCACGAGTGCCCACGGGTGTCCAAGCGAGTGCCTGGTTGCGGGCACTCGGCAGACCCCGACTAGTCTCCGTAGGCACAAGGTACAATGTCGAGGGCCCACGAGCCTCGTCGTGTGCACCTTGGGGCATGCAGGCATCATCTTAGGCGCCCAGACCTTGTCCGGGGCGCCCAGTGCCTGGAGCTGTAGGAAGCTGGTGCTGGGCGCTGCCGCAGGCACCCAGTGACCACCTGCGCACTGCCGCAGGCACTGTGATGCAGCCGATATGAAGTTGGCTCAAAACGTGTGGGAATTTGACAACTTTGCTGAGCACCTAAGAAGGCCAAATGTTACCCTTAACTAATAGGAGATGTTGGCAAAGTTTCGTGGCAATTGGAGCTTGCATCTGATTTTAGTGAATTTTTGAAGTGTCCCATGATTATGTCGGGATTTGGCTGCAAAGGGGCATGTCTGCGTCTGGTCTGGCCTGAAAGGTACATTAACCTCTATAGGGGGGCTGGTTAGTCTCTGCCTGGCCTGCCCCCAGGCAGCCTACGCGGCTGTGTCCCGGCTGGGCACCTAAGTGCCCGAGGGCCTCAAAGGCTATATTTTACCCATGAATGGGGATGTCGGGACACTTGGATCCCTTGGCGGTGTTGGGCCCATGGGGCCACACCGGCGGCTAGGTGAACTAGTCGTGGGTCACCCCGGGCTGCCTGGAGAGCGCCCGGCTAGACACGTGAGTGCCTAGAACATGCCTATTGGCATGTCCCACTATCTCTAGCTTGGGTAGTGGGCTCCAACGGCTGTGGGGCCTTGCCCCACCTGCCGGTGTCCCTAATGTTAAGTTGTGCCAGCGTGCGCTTGTCGTATGACTGGTTCCGCACATGGGCAAGTGCGGGAGTGCGAGGGGCGACGCACTAAGTTGGGACTTGTGTCCGGCATGGCCGAGATGGTCCGGGTGGTGGTGAGTGCATAGCGTTGCCCACACTAGTGCGTCCCTACTGAAGGTGCTTTGCACTGGGGTTGCTTCACTAGGGAAGGTGTTCATTCAGTGGAGTGCCCCGCACATCCATGCCATTGGGCAAAGGGGTGTGAGGATGAGGGAACTCACCGTGGGGCGGTTCAAGACCACCCTCAGCCGTGCTTGTGGCACAAGGGTTGGTTCAGTTAGGCTGGTCGGGCCTTGGCCCGACGCCGATCATGAGTGTTGCTTTGTTTGGTTGCCTAGATGTCCCTTGATTCTCGATGTGTGTGCTTGTTTGCTATATGTGGACTATGTGTGTTGCGTATACCGCTGGACCTGGCTTCCAAGCGAAAAAAATTAATTGAGAAATATGCTCATGACAGTAGTCTACTACCTCGATCATCCTGCTTTTACGTGATATATGTTTGTTTATCACATGTTGGTAGTTGCAACAACGAATCTTCTTCTTCGAGGAGGTTTTTGCTCGCTGGTACGTTTCACTTTTTGGTTAGTAAAATTCTTTAATTTTCGGAATGGAGTTAACATCGGATTTCCATTCCTCTGTTCGGTAGAACTGTACCTGTTATGATCGACCGTTTTACAGCTATTTTAGATGGGAGTAGTAAAATCCACACATTTTACCCATTTGTAACATAAATATAATATGAAATATGAACCTTAGACTCATACTATATTCTATTCTATATAGTCGTCATAAATGACATTCGAATCGAATCTTTAATTAGTTTCTAGAAAACAGAGCTAACTTCCTATGTTTTCCAATCCAATTCGTCTTCAAACTTTGTCTATCGTCGCCAGCTCATCAATCCTTACTTACTTTGACAACAAGCTAGTTAAAACAATTTTTTGGTCAACGCGGCCACCATTTACCCCAACCTCTAATTCTATATTAGCTTCATAGCGTGACTAGTCAGGCTTTCTTCCGAACTCTCCAGACACTCTTTGAATTCCATTTTCCACGTTCATCTACCTGGCTGACCCAACCTCCCTCTTTATAAATTAAAAACCCAACCAGACTAAACTACCGCGCTCTAAGAACAACTTCCAATTTCTCCTCCCTGATCACAGCAACAACACTACTACTACTCACTCGTTCCGTTTCCGGCCGGCCTCGAACCACCAGCAACAACCAACCAAGAACCCACTTCATCAATGGGAACTCTGATAGGCCACGTGGCACCCGGGTTCGGATTCTTCCTAATCGGATTCTGGCATATGTATAACCAAATGAAACACTTCACAATCAATCCCAAAAAATACATCTCATTCCCATGGTTCCCATTAAACTACAATCACCACTTCCTCCGTCACTTCGAACTCTACCTCATAATGTTCAGCACCTCCCTTTCAATCTCCATGGAACTCATCATCGGTCCACAACGCCACACACCCTTTAACCCAGACGGTACAATCCCATCAAACCATCTACATAACTTAGAACACGCATCCATTTCTCTTCTCTTCTTCATCTACGCCGTCTTCACACTCCTTCTCGAACATCTCCGTATCCGTCACCGCCGCGACATGGTTCAACTCATTGCTGGTTTTTCATTCGCACAGCAACTTCTCATCTTCCATCTCCATTCCGCTGATCATATGGGTGTTGAAGGTCAATATCACTGGCTACTACAACTCATCATCGCGGTTTCACTCACCACAACTGTTGTCGGAATACCTTGGTTTCGGAGTTTTGTCGTGAGTTACTTGAGGTCTATCAGTATAATGTTTCAGGGTTTATGGTTGATGTTCATGGGGTTTATGTTGTGGACACCGAGTTTGATGATGAAAGGATGTTTCATGCATGTTGAAGATGGACATAAAGTTGTTAGATGTGATGATGATGAGTCGGTTCATAGAGCTAAAGGGTTGGTTAATATAATGTTTAGTTGGGTTTTGATTGGTGTGGTTGTGTTTGCGGTGGGGTTTTATGTGGGGATGATGTGGGTTTATGATGAAGGAGAGAGTACTCATTATGATGATGAAGAGATGATGTACAGGGAAGTAGGTCAAGTGGAGGATGATGATGATGATGTTGAGAAGAATGAAGGTATGATTAGGAAGAAGAGTGGTGATGATGAGATTAATACACAGAAGCAGCAGAGTTATCGAAATTATGAGATGGGATGGGTGACACCTGCAATTGATCATATGGAAAGGTAGTAGATATAACGTATGAATCGAATTGTTATTAGGAAGAAAGGAAAGCTATAGCGCGCTGTTGATTTGGTTAGTTTTAATTAATTAGGGTGTTTTTTTCTTTCTTTCTTTCTTGAGTTTGTTCCGATCACAAGCTACCGTCAGAGATGTCAGGAGGCAAGTGAAGGGTCGAAAGAAGAGTCTGTTGGGTATTCGAGGAACACTTCCAAAGATAGGTCAAGAAAGGTCCCTGGGGCGCGAAGTGTTGGGTTTAGTAAGTTGTCCCGTGTTAGTAAGATTGCTATGAGAGGCAAGAAAAAGCTAAGTAGGGATTTGATTGGATTTTCCTATTCTCTTTTGTAAGATAGGTCTAGAAAGGTATGTAAAGGTTGAGTCGGTCTTGAGGTGTTGATCCCTTGCTTTGCCCTTGAGGCATTCTAGGCCTTGAGCCACGAATTATCAAAAAAAACATGATGACGGTGTTCATTGATCTGTTTAGATTTGATTAGTTGTAAAGATTTAAGTTTGAATTCAAAGATTTGTGAATTCAAGGGGCCGGGGTCGGGATAGGTATAATCTGAACATAGATGTGGTTTATTTGTTTGGTCCTTTTCGTTTGTAAGTTTCTTTCCTTACGCCTGTACTTCCTACCTTTTTTATTTTATGAAGTTGTCTCTCCATTCAGGTTTATTTAATAGTACAAGCAATAGCAAAAAAAAAAAAAAAAAACGGATACCTCTTTGAATCAGACTTTTCGTATTATGACTTACTTCCTTCCATCATTAGAATTAATGTTGGCATGATAAACACATGGTGTTTTCACCATTGACTTTTTTTGTAACAATTAGATGTATGTTAATCTATATACTATGTTTCAATATAATTAGCTTTTTTTAAAAAAAAAAACTTAAAATAGCAAAACTAATTTTTAAAAATATAAATTTTCTTTTAATACTCTCATGTAGAATTTCAGCTTTTAATTTCTATTTATAATCTAACATCCTTCGGAAATGCCCAAAACTTCCACGGAAAGAATTAGAAATATAATTTCTACTTGGTTAAACATGTCTACATAAATCTTGTAAAATTTGTTTGAAGCCAAAACCCAAATTTTCGATGGGGAATTCAAGTCCTTTGAAATTTTCACTCTCCTTTGAAAAATATCTAAAATAATTCGAAGTCCTTAAATATTAACACATGCATGATAAGGAATCATATTTGAGGAAGAGCCCCGTTATAGTTTTGTAATTTCAAAAATTCAATTGTTTATCCAGATAACGTGATTCTAACTCTCAAAGTTCGCAAAAATCATCCTTTGTAATGTCAAATATCATGAACATATTCGACTTATAGGTTGTCGAATCCATCATGATAAACTACTTTTACCGAGATTTACTTTTATCTATCTGCCTATTTAATGAACCATCCCCTTCGACCTAAAACACAAGACAACACATTAGAAGCTAGAGAAAGTCCCTCTCAATCATTCTTCCACAAAATTTCGCACAAAACACTGCAGAAATCACACCAAAATCACATAAAGACATAATCATAGATTTTCATTGAAGTTCTAGCTATCAATTTGGCAATCAAAGCACACCAAAACAAGAAAAACAACACCAAGGAGCACCAATGGAAGTTGAAGGTCGTAGCTCAACTAGAAGACTACCGACGAACCGGTTGGAGGATCGTGACACGCGTGAACTAACCCGTGGAGCATTTGAATCAGGTTAGAAACCCCGAATTCTCAAACCTACAACCTCCACAAACCTTCTAAGTTAGTTTCTATCAAATTCCAACCTCAAAGTGTAGTCTTTTTGAATTTATTTGCTCTTAAACCAGATAACTTGTTTGCTAAGTTTCATCATGAAAACAACTTCAAATCGATAACTTTCCACCCCCAATCGGCTTAGAATCAACTAGGGAAATCCCATTAAAATATGAGCCAAAAGCTTCACTGACAATGTTGTAAAGTCATCGTCCAAGGGTTGTCCTCAACTATGAATGCCCTGTCCGGGGTACTGGTTGCATCGTCCGATGTACAGGGCAGCCCATGGATAGTGTCGGTAATTAAATTGAACTTTAATGAATTTCTAGGGTTGGTCCATGGTCCCGGACATTATACAATTTGTATCATTTGCTATTTTTGCGTTTCTAATGAATTTCATAGATTTAGGTCGTGGTCACGGACACTTGGTCCGTAGAGCCGGCTCTAAGGCTGTGCATTCAGCCCTACCGAACAGGGGCCCCAAATATTGGGGGCCCAATTTTTATTTCTCTTTTAAGTTTTTTGTCATAGAAAATCATATAAGAGTCTAAATTTATTTTAAATGGAACATATTTTAACTTTATGTTTGAGATACATTCAAACATTATAAACAAGAGTACCGTGAATGCATAATTTAATTTAATAATTTTCCTATAGTTACATAATTTGATTTTATAAGATGACTAATTTTTAATTTTAGCACAGAGCCCCGAAAATCCTCAAGATGGCCCTGTTGTTTACTAATTATAAGAAAAAAATACATAAATCTACATCATTTCGGTTAACCGTTAAACTGATAAAAGTGCACCAAAACCGACGGTTAACCGCTTCTAAATGAACTGATTACGGTTATCAAATTTGACTAACCGAATATCTGGTTAACCGGACCGGTTAACCCGCTCGATTAACCGGTTATTAAACACCCCTACCAAAAACTAGGGGTGTTCACGGTACGGTTAACCGAGTACACGTTAACCGGATAATACGATTTTTCAAAATTTGATACCGTTACCATTCCGTTTACATCGGTTAACCGCATTCAGGTTAACCATCTAAGGCGGTACGGTAATTCAGGTTAATCGTTACCATTCCGTTTACATTGTATATAAGCCAAAATCAATTCACTTAGATTCGAACAACATAATTTACAACCTGCTTTCTCAACTGAATGATAACAAAATACATCTCACAAGATTTACCAAAACATAATTACAATACACACTATATTGTTTACCTTGTTCTTCATTGAACATAATACATTACAACATTGATAAGCAGTGTCCATTTCTAGATTCTAGATTATCTTTGTTCAAGTCTTCAAAATATAAGTTAAATGATATACAAAAGACTAACACCTAGAAAATAATTTCAAAATATCAAAAACCAAAATAGAAGACTAAGTGTCATGCTTCAATGGCATAAAACATGTACAATGTTTGTTGCTCATACAATAGACATAGTGATGAGCAACTAAAAAAACCATCACAATATATTCAATTTAGTATAGCTACAGTACAACATAAACCAGAGAAATATGTTTGCTATTCATTTCAATTAAGGTCAATTTAAGCATAATTAAACTAACGTCTCTTATTAACTTAAAAACAAATGCTATCACATACTATTAACATGGTTTAGTTTTCGTATAAGAGATCCTAAAATATCAGTTTGTTATTAATTCAATGCAACTTCTTTCAAAACAAGTAAACTAACATCTTTGTTTTAATCACTAAAACAAATATATCACAAACTATTCAGTCAGTTTGATTTAGCATCAAAACATAAGAAATATGATGTTATGTTAGTAATACTAATTTATATATAAATATATATTTTTATATATAACCGGTCAATAATAATTAATTATAGTATAGAAATTACATCATTACTTAAGCCGTAATTATCTAATTATAACGGTTTAATTAACCGTACTGCAAAAGCGATATAATTAACCGATTAGACGGTACATTGTAACGCAAAATCGATTACACGGCTGGGTTGCACAATGTGCTGTGCAGTCCACTTATGTGGCAGTCCAGTCAATGTGCTGACTACACTGCTTATGTGGCACATGAGTGAGAAGAAAATTTATATTAACTTTAAATGGTTGTAACTTTTAATATATAAGTCCAAAATGAAAAAAAATTATATCATTGTTCATCTAAATTCGAGCTCTTCAAAACAAGACCAGTCATGAATATGTTTTGACAACTTTGAAAAAAAATTATTTTTACATGTTATGATGATACACTAAAATGATAATATGATTCATTAATTTTGATATTATGATTCATTAAAATTGATATTATGATTCATTAAAATTGATATTATGATTTACTAACTAATAAGTGGTGAATTAGATAACAAACTTTGGAACCCATTAAAAATTATTATTATTTTGTAGTGTATTATTATTGTATGGTGTATTTTAAACCTTATATTGTGAATCATGTATTTTTCGTACATACCAAATTTGTTTTGTGTTGTATTATTGTTTAATTTTTTATTATTATATGTTTACGTTGATACACTAAAATGATGATATGATTCATTAACTTAGATATTATGATTCATTAAAATTTATATTATGATTCATTAACTAATAAGTGGTGAGTTCGGTAACAAGCTTCGAAACCGATAAAAAATCATATTGTTTTGTAGTGTATTATTATTACTGTATGGTGCAATTTAAATCTTCTATGGTGAATCATGTATTTTTCATACATACCAAATATTGTCTTGTATTACATTATTGTTTAAATTTTTTTATTTTTATGTTTGCTATGATACACTAAAATGAAGATATGATTCATTAATTTTGATAGACGATTCATTAAAATTGATATTATGATTCATTAACTAACAAGTGATGAATTAGATAACAAACTTCAAAACTAATAATGGATCATTATTGTAATGCATTATTATTATTATTATTATTATTATTGTTTTGTGGTGTATTATTATATTTATATGATGTATTTGAAGTCTTATATAGTGAATCATATATTTTTTTTAACATACCGATTTCAAAAAGATAATGAATCATTATTGTTTTGTAGTGTATTATTATTGTTGTATGGTATTTTAAACTATATATGGTGAATCAAGTATGGTTGATATGTATAGATATATACATATAAAAATATAAATTTTAAAGTTGTCAAAATATCCATGTCTGATCTTGTTTTGAAGAGTTTAAATTTAGATGAATAATGATATATTTTTTTCATTTTGGATTTATATTTTAAAAGTTACAACCAATTAAAATTAAGGGAAAATTACATGTCCCACCCATGACGTTTGGCGAAATTTCACATTCCACCCACGTGGTTTCAAAATTACTTTCCCCACCCATGTGGTTTCCCCGTTTTACATCCAGTAACTTTTTTAATTATGGTTCAATTTAAAAGATGCTTAAATGTTGTCCAAAATCGATGAAACTTTACATGGATGATGCTAAAGTGATATACTTTGATCTTATGTCAAATCTGAAGTTTTTTAAGCTTAAATGTGTCCCGTGGGACCCAATGAAACATGTGACATGTTCATTGGGTCCCACATGTCACATTTAAGCTTAAAAAACTTTAGATTTCTCACTAAACCAAAAATAACACTTTAGCCTCGTCTATGTAAAATTTCATCAACTTCGGACAACGTTTGAACATCTTTTGAATTGAACAAAAATTTAAAAAGTTGCTGGATGTAAAACAGAGGAAACCACATGGGTGGGGAAAGTAATTTTTAAAACCACGTGGGTGGATTGTGAAATTTCGTCAAACGTCATGGGTGGGGTATGTAATTTCCCTAAAATTAATATAACAAAAAGACAACCCAGTCAGTAAAACAATCCAGTCAACAGCTAACTGGACTGCCAAATAGATACGCCGCACAATGATGGACGCGGCCAAGGCGCACAATCTATCGTCTGACATTGTAAATACTTTGACAGTATAATATTTTTTGGCACCCCTACCAAAAACTGTGGATAAGATCGCCACGTTGAATTATAATATCTGTTGTCGAAACAGACGACGCCATGTAAGCTGAGACGGACAAGCAATCGCGTCGTTTGGGAAGCCCTCATCGTTGTGCCACTGTAAAGATCTCTCTCGATTCTATCCACCAGTTAGCTTACTGTGAAAAGAAATCAAAATGATTGAACTTCAAATGCCCTCGGCTCAATCCGCGGCCCATTTCTCCTCTTCGTCAGTTTGCGTAGGTGGAACAAACCATCTCCTTGTTTTGAGTTTGTACAACAGCAAAACCCAAAATCTCACCAAAACCACTAAGATACTGCTCGGGACTACATTGTTCCCGGGTTTTGCGATTATTGATCGATGTTCCAACCTCAGAGGCTTACTGCTTCCAATCAAACGTTTTGCCAAACCCCCGCGAGCCTCTTTGTTGGATAACCCTGCCATCTGGGCTGGCAGAATTTGCGTCTTCTATGCTCTATTGAAGGCTGGGCTTGCTGGATCTCCTGCCAACCCTTTCCTTTCTGCTCCATCTTCAGCAGCAGGTTTTAATTTATTTTACTACCTTGTTAGTAATTATTGTTTCTGAACCAGTTTCAATTAACCGTAGCTAGGTGTTTTAGGATACGCCATTTTGTCAGCATTTGCACATTCTTCGCTATATTAAAGAGTGCTTAAAAGTAGCATCGGGATGACTTACTTCTTCGAGATATTGCAGATTTGAAGACTGGTGATAGCTATCTGGGTTTCTCTAAATTAGTTGATAAGTTCCTGAGAAATCCAGGTATGGATTCTATCTCTTCATCTGTTTTTCTTTCATTATCTAAAATGTTTTGGCCTTCTGGTGTGAAAGTGTCAAACAATTGCTTCATCTGCTCCATGATAATATGAGGACAGAGTTGATATCCATCCAAAAGCTTTACTCCAATTCCATCTTCCATAAAAAGACAAAATCCTATGCCCCTTTATGCTTTTGTTATACTCTTATTGATTGAGATTGCCATGAATAGTGCTCTTTCAGATTCTGGCTGCGGGATTCTGTGAAATATGAAACTGTCAAATGAGAGCTTCAGGAGGAAATAATTTTACCAACCATTGAAACTAAAACAAGCTCTGCTGATGATTGTCGGATTCCATATATTTATTACCGCATCATATCGATTGGCTTTTGCCCAACCTTATATATTGATTCAAGTTAACACCCCCATAATTTTGAGAATACGGCTTCGATGTTGCTGTTGTTGTATTCTCTGTTTTTTGAAGGAAAGTAAACTCTGGTTTTGTGTTAGTTAAATTATTATGTTCTGTTTCTTTCTTTATTATTTGGCTTTTCTAGGTTTTGTCAACAAATAGTTGATGACAAGCCCTAAAATGTTGAAACTATATCTTGGATACAAAACAAAGTGTAAATTGCAGTGTCAAGGGCGAACCACTTGGCGCCCAAGAAACAAAATCAGATGTGGATTCGTACTCTGATTCCTGCTATCTTGTTACTAACGTGACCACAATGACTACCCTGTGCATCATCTGCTTCGTTCAGATAAAGAAGCTGCTGATAGGAGGAAATTGGTGAGCAAATGGCATCCAACTACAAAGGGTACTCTGAGGAGGAATTACAGAATTCCTTCGAAATCTGAAGGTAAACGCCTTCTGAAGGCCATTGCATCATTGCTCTCGGAAGATGACCACTTTATAGACGCTACCACACACAAGGTATGTTAAGTAAGATTCTATAAAACCAGCAACCGTGGGTGTTTTCTCTCTCTTTTCGGTTGTTTGAGGAAGGATTATGTTCAGCTCAAGTACAAAGATAGTGTATGAAATCAATCAATCATGTCCAGGAGAGGAATTTAAAGAGCTGGAAGATTTTCTTGGCACTACGTAGTAGCTGAGAAAGTAGACAGCAATAGCATTCTAGCATTCCTTTATAGGATCATGGTTAATATTAAGTGAGCTGCCTCTGTGAAAAATGCTCAAAAAGTTCTATAAGAAAACCATAGTGCACCTTTTTGGTACGATTTGTTTCCATGTTACTCTTTGTTTGTGTTCGACCATGACAAAAGCTCTAATGAAACACATCCTTTTGTTAGGATAGTTTTAATTCCTAATTCTCTCTTATCTTTTCCCATCGGTCATTAGCTCCTTTAGTCCCGTTTTAGCAACGGTCTATTAAGTCCCGTTTAGCAACGGTTCTTTATTTTCGTTTATAAGTCTTGTTTCTTTCTCGGAACAGTAACAAGTTAATACAATGAGTTTCTTCTTCTCTTCTCGATAGCGCTCCAGTCGATCTTCTCAATCTCCTTCCTCTCCTTCGTCTCTTCGTTCCTTCCTCTCTTTTCCTTCGATTCTCCTCTTACATGGTATCAGAGCGGTAACGACCATCTCTTAACCTTAATCTGCACCGATGTCTTCCGAATCTGACGAAGGGGAGAATGATTCGCAAGATGATGAAGAGAAATCTTCCGATACTGAAGAGGAAGAAGTTATCGAGAAAAAGAAGAGTAGACGACGCCACGATTCGGATCCCTTGGTGGTTTCGAACTCAGAAACTCCCGGAGTCCAGCTCACTTCGACGAAATTTGACGGTAAAAAGGGATTCCAAAATTGGAAGAAGAAGATCGAGATTTGCTTGCTGGCCAAGAACAAGATCAAGATGATAGATGGTACCCTAAAGAAATCCAAAGTGGCCAAGAACCGAAGGGATGCTTGGGATCGATGCGACGGATTGGTGCGGTCTTGGATTCTCGCTTCGGTCGAAACCAATATCGGAGATAGTCTCGTCTCCTGCTCCACGGCGCATGACATGTGGAAACGCCTCACTCGGAGATTTGATCAAATTGACGGTACGAGACTCTTTGAACTCAACCGTGACTTATCTAGAATCGAACAAGGTAGTTCCTCTGTCACTGATTATTTCACCAAACTCACTAGTATCTGGGACGATATCGCTGCAATGACCAATATAGATACCTGCGTTTGTGGATATAGTGAGAAGATAGCTAGGCATACTGAAAACCAAAAATTGTTTCAATTTCTGTTGGGGCTGCGAGATGATTTCGTTAACATTAGAGGTAATCTGCTCATGAAAAAGCCCCTTCCAAGCTTAGATTCTGCTTATGCCATTATTCTCCAAGAGGAGAGGCAGCGAATCAGTGGAAGAAATGAGAATGATACTTCTGGAATGACTTTCGCAAACAACACCAGTAGAACAGAAACAATTTCTGGTGAAAGGAGCAAGTTCAGAAAGGATAACACCGGTAAGAAGAACAACAATGTTTGTACACACTGTGGCAAAACTGGACATCTCAAGAGTGGTTGCTTTGAGATTTGCGGGTACCCCGACTGGTGGAAGGGATCGAGGAACACCTCCAACACCTCCACTGCAAATTCTGTTGGCAAGAAGACAGAAGGTACGAAAGGTCTTTCTATTTCAAATATAGACAAACTGACAAAACTTTGCAACTTGCTTGATCAGGCAGGAAAGATTTCTGATAAGAATGCTTCGAGTAACAGTGTGCTTAGCAGTAAAAGTGAATCACAATTTGCAGGTACAGTTTTATCTAACTGCAATAATTCATGTTCCAAACACATTAATCGTGAATGGCTTCTTGATTCTGGTGCTAGTGAGCATCTGATTGGGAATGAATCTATGCTTAGTAATGTAAAACAGACTTCTGATGTCAATTACGTTACTTTACCAAATGGTCATGTTGAAGCTATTAATGTGATGGGAACAGTTTTGCTTGCTGATAACTTTAGGCTGGAGAATGTTCTTCATGTTCCCAATTTCAAACTTTCTCTTGCCTCTGTTAGTAGATTAGCTAAGCAAAACAACAGTGTTGTGTCGTTTGATTCTGATGCCTGTTATTTACAGGCCCATACCTGGAAGAATAAGAGACAGATTGGGCATCAAAAGGATGGGCTATATTTTCTTGATAATAAACTGTTGCACAACATTTTTGATTGTAATCGCAGTAATCTTTCTGCTGTTGCTTATTCATGTAATTCCCGTGCATTGATGTTACACAGAAGGATGGGACATCCTCCTCTGAACAAAATGATTCGAATGGGTTTGTTACAGAAACATGAGATACCAGATGGTTTTGTTTGCGATGTTTGTTTTAGGGCCAAGGGCCATAGATTGCCCTTCCCTCATTCTAATAATAAATCTGAACGTTGCTTTGATCTTATTCATGTCGACACTTGGGGTCCTTGTTCTACTACTAATCATGATGGATGCCGTTATTTTCTCACCATTGTTGATGATGCTAGTAGATGCACTTGGGTTCACCTTATGAAATTTAAATCTGAAGCTTCGAATCATATACAAAATTTCATAAGCATGATTGAGAGACAATTTAATAAGTTTGTTAAAGTTGTTCGTTCCGATAATGCTTTCGAGTTGGGATCGTCAAGAGCTTTACAAGATTTTTTTAATAAAAAGGGCATCATACATCAAACTTCTTGCGTTTATACTCCTCAACAAAACGGAGTGGTTGAAAGAAAACATCGTTATTTGCTTGAAACTGCTCGGGCTTTATTTTTTCAATCAGGGCTTGATATCATATATTGGGGTGAGAGCATTCTTATGGCTACTTTCCTCATCAATAGATTGCCTTCATCCACATTAAATGGTATTTCTCCCTATGAATATTTGTATGGTTCTTCCCCTGACTTGAGCAAAATCAAAACTTTCGGGTCTTTGATCTATCACACTGGACCAACCATCAACCGGAGCAAATTTGATGATCGTGGGCACAAAGGAATCTATCTTGGGCCCGGCCTATGTAAGAAGGGGCATCGTGTTCTTCTGCTGGATGAGAATAAAATCGTTACCAGTCGCGATCTAACCTTCTTTGAAGAAATATTCCCTTTGCAGGAACGTGTTTCTCAGGCAGATGGATCGGCCCAACCAAGAATGGGCTCCCCATTATTCCCTGTCGCTACTGATGATGATGACGATGTTTCCACTCATGAAGAAAATAACGATGAATTTGTTTATCAAGCCCAAGAATCAGACAATCCTATTCTTTCCACTTCTGACGAAACCGCTTCAAGGCCCACTGAAAGTCGACCCAATTTCGCCGAGAGAGATGATTCTCCAGCTCAACCTCCGACAACTCAACTTGTAGATGGGGATCAAACCAGTCCAGGCGTCCAGATCCAGGACACTCCTGTCGATTTTCCTCCTGACAACAGTCAGGACCATCATGATTCCTTCCATTCTCTTGGGCCGACTAACCTCCGCCGTTCCACAAGGACGAGACACGTCCCTACCCATCTTGCAGATTATGAGTGCAACCTTGTCGGCTCAGATTCTTTTACGCACCTTTTGTCTACTAGATTGAATCATCCAAATCCAACCTCCTTCCCTCTTTAAATTCAAATACTGACTTCATTCCCTTCAGGTTCTATGTTCTCAGGTTCAAATGCTTTGTCCTCTTGAACCATCTTCTTATCGTGTTGCTGTCCAACATCCAGAGTGGAGAGCCGCCATGAATTCTGAACTCCAAGCTCTTGAAGAAAACAAGACGTGGACTCTTGTTAAACTTCCCAAAGGAAAAAGATGCATTACTTGCCGATGGGTGTATCGCACCAAGCACAAAGCTGATGGCACCCTCGATCGATACAAAGCTCGCTTGGTGGTTCGTGGTTTCACACAAAAAGAAGGAGAAGACTTTCATGAAACTTTCTCTCCCGTTGTCAAGATGACAACCATTCGAACCTTAGTCAGCGTTGCCATCAAACGGCGTTGGATGATTCATCAACTTGACATTAACAATGCTTTCATCCATGGCAACCTTCATGAAGAAATCTACATGAAAATTCCCGATGGTTTGACTGCCTCCAACGGTTTAGTATGCAAATTGCAGAAATCCTTATACGGCTTAAAACAAGCCTCTCGTCAGTGGTATGCTAAGCTTTTGACTAGTTTACTAACCTTGGGTTTGTTCTTTCAGATAATGATAATTCCTTATTCAAATGGAAGAATGGAAGCTCCGTCCTCTTTCTCGGTGTCTACGTCGACGATATCCTTTTATATGGCAATGACGACACCAAGATTCTTCAAGTCAAGAACACCCTACACAACTCTTTCAAGATCAAAGACCTCGGAGCTTACATACTTCCTTGGGCTCGAGTTTCATTATGCTCCTCATGGCGTTGGTATCACACAAACCAGATTTGCTTCAAATCTCCTCACCGATTACGATATCTTTTCCAAGCGATCTGTTGCTAGTCCTCTCGCCCCCGGTACCAAACTCCAATTACAAGACGGGCCTCTTCTTCCCAATGCTACCGAATACCGACGTTTGATTGGCAAGCTGAACTATCTCATCAACACCCGTCCAGATCTGAACTTTAGCGTTCAACTTCTAAGTCAATTCAACCAAAGTCCTTGTCAAAATCATTGGGATGCCGCCATCCATGTTCTTCAGTATATCAAAGGGACGCTCGGTTATGGGATTTTTTAAATAACACGTCTGATTACTCTCTTTTAGCCTACTGCGATTCTGATTGGGCCTCGTGTCCTATTTCTCGCAGGTCCGTCAGCGGCTTTTACATTTATTTGGAGGCTCCCCCATATCTTGGAAATCCAAGAAACAAGCTTCCGTTTCTCTCTCTTCCGCCGAGGCCGAATACCGCGCTCTTCGACGTGTTACCACCGAATTAGCTTGGCTTTCCCGTCTTCTCAATGAGCTCGGCATCGATGACATCACCCCCATACCATTGAAGTGCGACAACAAATCGGCCGTCTACATTGCCCACAACCCGGTCCTTCACGAACGCACTAAACATATCGAAATTGACGTTCACTACGTTCGTGATCAGATCAAAGCCGGTCTCATTGACGTGCTTCACATCTCTAATTTGCATCAAAGGGCGGACATGCTCACAAAGCATCTCACGGGAAAGGAATACCAACATCAACTTTCATCGATGGGAATGATGAACACTTCAAACCTAGAAAAATAGCTCTTTTCCTAGGTTTGAGGGGGGGTGTTAGGATAGTTTTCATTCCTAATTCTCTCTTTATTTCTCTTATCTTTTCCCATCGGTCATTAGCTCCTTTAGTCCCATTTTAGCAACGGTCTATTAAGTCCCGTTTAGCAACGGTTCTTTATTTTCGTTTATAAGTCTTGTTTCTTTCTCGGAACAGTAACAAGTTAATACAATGAGTTTCTTCTTCTCTTCTCGATAGCGCTCCAGTCGATCTTCTCAATCTCCTTCCTCCTTCGTCTCTTCGTTCCTTCCTCTCTTTTCCTTCGATTCTCCTCTTACACCTTTTACCTTGACCATGGTATTTTTGAGAAATGTTATGGAGATCAAACAACAGAAATGTATACTTTGTTTCCTTATGTCCTCCATATCACTCTTTTGTACAGGGTTGTCAGATAAGGAGGGAGAGTGCTCATGGAGAGAGTGTCTGCTGCAACAACGTTAGAGCTCTATTTGAAACTACCAACTCCGCATCTTATTGTGGAGATTACTGCTTTCCCTGCTGGACCTCTTTCTGAGAAGGATTATGCTAAAGCTGAGAAACTGGAAAGAGTGCTGCGATCATCACCTTCAATTTGATTCTGTTTCTAATTTTGACAGCCTACTGGTTTCTTAATGTAAAGTTGGTGAAGGTGACATGTGTATAAAGATAGTCTCTGTAAAACTTAATCTGTTGACAATCAAAACATGCTTGGCTACCAACTGTGGATGTAAATTTCTGTGTCTTGCTGAAGAAGTTTAGACGTTGATACTTGAAAGTTGGTTTTATTTGCGGGAATGTAAACATGGCTTCTGTAGTCCTTCGACCCAATGGGATGACGGATCCAATGGTACTGGGCAAAGCAAACTGTATTCGTTACTGCTTTTTTCTTGATGTTTTTCATCCGGTTACTTACTTTCTTGGCAGCTTTTGTATTGCTGTTGCTGCTACTGGTTAGGAGTAGTGACCTGTTCTATGACATTGTTTGTCTTTCGTCAAAACCCGTGCGAACTGATGCTAGCGGCTGTCTTCGTTCAATAAAATTCTAAGTCTAGTTTGGCTCCAAATCAATCATTGGATGGATGTAGCAGTTTTGCCGTTCAAATGAGGCAGTAGATGATCAATGAAGCAACACAAAGAAGTAAAACACCTAAAGATACCTACACTCTGCCCCAAAATGTTAAGCCTCTGTCTCCAAGCCACGTAACAAATAAAAATCCGACCATAAAAACGTGAACGGCTAGCTTACTGTGCAGCTGCCAAGTGAGCATGGCGCCCGGCTGCTGTTGATCCGCTGCCAAGCAGCTCTCGTAACTAGTAGCCGCACAGAGGTTGTGCTGGTCGCCCCGGGGTTATGTGCTTTGCACTACTAGTCTAGCGTAGCCTGTACTGATTTTTTTTTTTTTTTTGTCTCTAGTCTTATACTTTATTTCCTATGTTAACTTACTATTAGCTCATAATGGTCTATATGTATTGACAGGAAGGTGCCGTATAATGATCGAAGACGCATCCAAAAATAGCTCTCCAAGATCAAGACCTCTAATGTTCTTCTGAATGCGTCTCCGCTCCAACCTTCTCTCTATCAAGATTAGTTTACATACATGTTGAAGGAGTTCTTCTCAAGTTTTTGACATTGCGTACACCTTCCTAGCTCTTTCTTCAATTGTGGTGAAAGCAGTAGCTGGCTCTCAAGCTTTTGGTGAACTCCGCGGTGGCCGGCAACACTTCGTGACAAACAATCGTTGGGAGAGATGGCTCCATATGGGAATTAGGGTTGTTTCTTCAATTTTTGAGAGAGCTTGTGAAGTATAAGAGAGTAATATCGTGACCGTGCTTCTAGTGATTTTACCATCATATGATGTTTCTTGGCAATGGAAATGGTTCCTTTATATGGACACACACCTCTCTTGATCTTCCTTTTATCTTAGTTAGCTCGGTGCTACTTTGCCATTTGTATTTTTCATCATTTTTCTTTGGCTCTTCAACTGCTCGAATGTTGCGATAGCTATTCGTGCACCGCTTGAGTATGCAATAGATCTCATAGATATTCTAGGAGCTTCTCAAGGATTACATATGACTTTCCCTTAAAGGGCAACATATTCTAGGCCGACCGGGATTTTACCGACCTGCTGATAATGGGATCCTCACCCTTCTCCCCACGTTTTATGAAATTCTCAAACTTTTTCTCCTTCTTCTTGCTTCTTGCTCTCATTTTCCTTGCTTCTCGTTCTTAGATTTTTTACTACGGAGCTTTTCTCCACCTTCCACCTCCTTTTTCGACAATGCAAAAGAACAATGCTATCAAGAACCTTCTTCCGGAGGCCACCGCGGAGCTGGTTGTGAAAGACTATTCCGAGCATGGACCAAAAAAAGAACACAACAACCCGACCGTTCTTAATGAAGACCACAACATCGAGGAAATGCTGCTAGTGAAAGTGCCTCTTGGATCGAGATGTGGTTCCTTCCTTGGGGAAACATCTAAGAACATTAACCACAACCTAACTGGAGCCCTGATTTTGAACTTTCCTAAATGTGTGTGGATCAGTTTCTAGGTTCTAGGTCCATCTTTTAACTAAGATGTAAGATCTTACAATGACAGTTCTTCGTGAGATTGTTACTCACGATGAGTTTGACTGTGAGTAACAGACTGACAACGAACACGTGAATTATGAAAGCTATAATTAAGAGAGAATAGCAGATTCATGTGAACATTCACTTTATTAGCACGTATTAAACTTAATACTCTAACACAAAATAAGGAGAACAGACTCTCCAAGTTTCAACACGTAAAAACCTAGATCTTTCTACTATCTAGAGATTTTACAGAAAACGCTCATACTCTCACTTGCTGTTTCTCTATTTTCTCTTTCAGAAAAACGTAAATTGCTTCTATCTGCAGCGTCATCTATATAGGCAGTTTTGCCTAAGATCTATCTAAGATCTTCTTTTCAAAATACAAAGATTATTAACGCGTTTAAAAAAAATACCAATATAAAATTTGTTTAGATTTTATACGAGTTATTATTAAGATAAAATTCTCCTTAATTATCTCAACAGTAGCGAGATCTGTTGACTGCAGTCTTCATCCTTCATATCTCTCAGTGTTCAGATTTGTGTGTCTGGAACTTAGCCACAGTATGTAACACAGAGTTCCTAAATAAAAACACCAACAGTTTCCCCCTTTTTTGATTAAGGCAAACTCTGTGTGAAGTATCTGTATTGTTCCCCCTGAATTTCTGCATTAGTCTTGTCATATAATAGCACTGAACTTCCCCCTTAACATATATTCCCAGGTCAATGAAAACATACAGTAGCAGGATGAAGATAATCGAGTAAAACATCATGGATAAACATTAAACCATGACCACAGCAGAAATCCATAGATATAGTTCATAGACACACAGGTTCATTTCCCTTTTTGCCGAATCAAAAGAGGTGAAGTATCAGTCAAAATAACCCTAGTAATAAGCCAAAAACATAAGTCTGTTACACAGTAGAAAAAATAATAGTCTAGACATCATACTAAAAGAACATGAGAAACTACAAGAATAAGATGGGCTAGAAGGTTTCTTCATGCTCTGAGGAAGAAACAGAAGCATGTGGTGCAAAGTGTTGAGATTCGAGAGCCAGAATGCATTTTTCCAAGGCATGTTGGTTGGTAATCAAGTGTTTATCATGGCTAGTAAGGTGGATTCATGAGAGGTGGGTGGTGAGCAGAAGTTTCCTGATGTGGCGGTGGATTCTTGAGCTGACATCCAGAAGGAGTACGCTCTATAGACATCTTGGAGAGTGTATGCGAACCCAAATTGTGAGATCCCTTCATAGGTACACTTGCCATATTCTCCAGAGGAATGTGATAAAATCTGAAAACCTTTCTCAGCCAAAGTGGATAGGTGATCACCGGTTTTTGACCATTGATGACTCTTTTCCAATGATCAATCATAACTCTAGGAAGAGAGATCTCTAGGTTGTGCTCAAGACACACATCAGAGCCAAATCAACAGGAGTGACACGCCCGCATATCATTCCTTGGAGTAATAACCTGATAAGCAAACAAATGCAACAAGCGCGACAGAGCACTAAAGTCTCGTTGTAAATAGTTCCGAAGTCGTGTGCTAGCAGCAGTTAAACCATAATGTCGCTGAACATCCTTAATGGGCACAATGTCAATCTTTTGAGGATTAAACTCAGATAAACCAGCCAAAGGAACATCCAGAATATTAGCAAGCAATCCAGGTGATAGAGTAATACAGACCCCAGCAACTTTGGATTGAAGTTGAGTCTCAGCAATCATGGTCATATTGGAAACAAATTGTAGCAACGCTTCTGGATAAGAGACCGTTTCAGAGCTAAATAAAGAATCCCATTTCTGAAATTCAATATATTCTGCAATTTCCACCAAATCATGTGCTCTTAGCCACTGACAATCTATTACTTTGCCCATTATGAGATCAGATAGCTTAACATCCCTAATGAAAAGCGGATTTTGAGGAAACTTATGCAGTGCTTTCGATAATGAAGCAGTAGCACGAGTGGACGGTTAAGAAGCAGTAACCTTCCGTTTCTTTGAATGTTTCGCCCCTACACCCGTGACACCTCCGGTGGTGTTTTAGTAGAATCAGGAGAAGGAACAGGTGAGGGTGGTGCCTGGCGTTGTCGCTAGTTTCTTGTGCTTGGCCGTGTTGATAAATCTGCCAGAGGAAGAGATCCGACATGTTCGATAGAAGGACCACAGTAGGGGTGACAGAACCCACAGCCGGAGATGAATGAGAGGCAGAATCGGCGGCATGAGTAGACAATGTATTTGTGGCGGTTTGTAGAGAATTTGTGTCCGATTGTTGTGGGGTGAGGGTATGAGGTGGGTTTTGAGGGTTTTTGGGTGGATTGTGAGTGGTGGGTTCAGAGGGCGGAACTTGGGGTAGTGAGTAGTGGGTGATGGCGCAGAAGTTTGTGAATCAGGTGCTAGGAGTGATGATGCATGTGGAGAAGCAGAAGTCATTTGGATTGAGAGGAGAGAGACAAACGGAGAAAAATCAGAGAGGAAATAAAGGAGGAGAAAGAAAGAAACATATGTGAAAGAAAAAAAAAGAGAAGCGGGTGCCTATTCGTATTCTTTTCTTTTTTTTTCTCTCTTTTTTTAAATAAAGAATACGAATCCTACGAGGAAAGCAAGAACAAAATAGCTGAGAAACCAAGAATGAGAAAAGAACAAAGAAAGCAGCTGCTAGACCATTTTGAAAACTACCAGTAACAAACTCACAATTCTGAACTAATTACCAAAGCTAACAGACTAAATAACAACACATCACAGAGACGATAAAAGAAAGAAATAAACAAGATGTCAGAACCATACCTTATGGAATGTTGATCATTCCAAGCTCGAACCGAAGATTACAAAATTGATCACGACTCAATGGTTTGGTGAAGATATCAGCAAGTTGTGTGTTAGTAGGACAGTGAAGTAGTTGAATGGTGCCTTTTTCAACTTGATCGCGTAAGAAATGATGATGAATCTCGATGTGCTGCGAACGAGAATGATGAACTAGATTCTTTGCAAGTTCAATGGTGCTAGTGTTATCACAATAGATAGGAACTGGTGCAGTAATCTTAAATTGCATAGCACTAAGGCTCTTAAATGACATGACTCTTAGGCCCTCAAATGACATGAATTTAAACACTGAATTTCCCACATTTAGAGCTTTCAACCTGCATTTACACAACACTCAATCTCATAGCAATTATAAATGCTCTTATAATCCACCATATGCTTATTTTACTAACTCATTTTCCATTGGCTCCTTAGTCACAAGTTCACAAGTTCTTAAGCTTGTTCATATTCTTTTCCCTAGGTTAATAAACTATATTGTAATGTAAGATCTAGGCTACGTTTGGTATCTAATAAACACCATTTCCTTAAGGCACTAAATTACATTAAGGCAAGCAATTTACCTTATGTTTCAAGCCTTTCTCTCATTCTCTTCCTCTTGGTTTTCTTGATTGAAAATCGGACAAGGAGGTTCCTCTCTTGCTAAACTTCAAACCAACATTCAAATAAGGTAATGAGTGCTAAGTAATATATCTAGACTCATGGAATTATTCTAGAGTACAAAGGAGTGCTTAATGCACTAAAATGGATGATTACCTTTAGAGTCTTAAGATGGAATTTGGTAAGGAATCAAAGGAATACCTCCACTAGTCTCTTGAAGATTGAAACAAAGCTATTCAAGGAGTAAAACAAGGCCTCATGAGAAGTCAATTTCGGCCATGTAAGGAAAATGAAGAAAATGATGATTTTTGAAGCTTTTCTTACCTTAAACCAAAGAGAGTGTAAACTAGCTCTTGAATATGATTTTTCCTCTTCAATTGGAGCTCCTTCAATGGAGTCTAATTTCTGGTTTTGGAATTTTGAAAAGAGAGGATGGAAGGTCTTGGTCTAACTAAGACAAATATGTGCTTAGTTTTTGATTTGGAGCTTAAAGTTGCATTTGGCAAGTAAATGTAGATGAAGAAGCCATGGTATGTTGTAGCTTCTGCGTTTTTCCCTTGGGAGGATGAAGAAGATAAATACGGTGGGGAAGGGAAGGAATGAGAGGAGAGAGGTGAGGAGTACACTAAGGTAAGATATTTGTCAAAAAAGGTGAATAGTCATTTTTAACTTTTCCCTCTTCTTTCCTAGCAAGTGCTGGCACTTAATTGGTGACTCACCCCCTTATCAAACCGGCCACCTTTAGTCAATTAGGGATGGTTATTTGACCATTGACCAACCAAAGAAGATTTATTACTTAAATTGTTACTATTTGGGCACTATTCATAATTAGTGCACACATTTGTGAAATTTTAGGTTTCTCATTGATTTAGGCTTCCTAATTTGATACTAAATAGTACACATGTTGATTAAGGCATAAATTTGGTCAAGCCACTCAAAACCCATTTCTAAGACAATTTTTCAAAAATGTGCTTTAAGGAGGCTTAAAGCACAATTTGTGTTTTAACTTGTTTTTGAGCTTAGTTTTCTTTGGTAATTGATTTAACAAATTCATTATAATTTTAATAAGGTCTAGGAATGACATTTAGGTCCTAAACAAGGTTACACCAAGTCTAGAGCAAGTATTTGCTTAAATTGACTTTTTGGTGTTTTCTTTGGTTTAAATTGTCTACCAATGTTTCTAAGGCATGCTTTAGCCTTACCCCATCCTAGCTTGATGTTTAATTAACATATTTAGGCTTGGGGTATTTCAAACACAAACTTGATCAATGTAAGCATCATGTCCAACTGTTCCTATTCCCACAATCTTTCCCTTTCCATTATTCCTAAATTTGACTTTACCTCCATTCTGCTTAATAAGCGAGCTAAATTTTGTTCTATCTCCGCTCAAGTGTCTTGATCAACCGCTATCCATGAGCCACCAATTTTCCTTAAGTGCCCAGGTTGTTCCAGATAAATATCAAACAACAACGTTAGTTTTGGGTACCCAGGCTAGCTTGGGCCCTGTGATATGTGAATTAAAAATCCGGTTAACAGTCATTGGAGTTAAATGAACATCTTGAGCTTTCGAGAATCTGGAAATTTTTTACTTGAGTTTGTAACACTGTTTAATGGAGTGACCAAGTCGATGACAATACCTACATGACATCACTTTCCTATTATCGTGGTCTATCATTCGAGATTCAACCTTTTTCTTGTAAACCTGATTGTACCCAATCCCCTTTTATCTGTACTGTTCTTGGATAACATGTTACACAGATTAACTTATCCTGTATACCGCACAGGATTTTTCTGAGTCTGTTACTCTATTTCTTGATTCTTTTTTAGAAGCTCTTCAGTAAGAATATCAACTTCCTTATTCAGACTCTCATTACGTTTAATCGTAGACTCAAACTCAAGCTTTGCCCAAGGTGGTAAGGTAGCAACTCTAGATATCAGTGGACTAACAAAATTAACTTTGATAGTTTGTGAGCAATCAGTTAACTCAGAACTTTCAAACTTCTTTAACTTATCCTCCAGTTTACCTATCTTTTCCTCATACTTAAGTTTTTGTGATTTCAATTTTAGCACAGTTTCAAACAAAAGATCAAACATTTGTTCCTTCGACATTAAATCTATAGATTCTTTTACATGATCTAAACATACCTCTTCCTCTGGGAGAGCTTTCTTCCAGTTTTCCATTGCCATAAAGTAGTATTCGGTGTTGGACTTTACTTCATCTTCAAAGGCGATTTCCGTCATACAGGCTTGTTCTTCATTCTCAGGTTCTGAGTCTGTACCTGAGCCATCTTCTCCCCAGGCTGCTGCAGCTGTTGTTGAGAATTTTTTTTACCTTTTCTTGAAAATTGTCTCTCTGAGGCAAAGGATAGTTTTTTACCTCATGCCCTGGTTTGTTACATCTAAAACAGACTATTGGGCCCTTTTTGTTCTTGTTACGAATGAAGCCAGTGTTGTTTCCTTTTCGTCCTCTAAAAATTCTTCTAATTCCATTCACTATCATAGTAATTTCTTCATCTTCATCTATCTCTTCTTCATCTATTTCTGCAGAACTCTTCTGAGCTTTTAATGCCAGATCTTTACTTGTAGTTGAAGTAGAGATTACTCCTTTCATCTTTACTTCGTACACCATCAATTCAGATCCCAACTCCTCTAGTGACATTTTTTATAAATCCTTGGTTGTTTCCAGCAAAGTTGTGTAGTGCAGCCAGTCTTTTCCAAGACTATCTAGACATCTTTCATTGATAGTGAGATTATCCAGAGTAACTCCTATAGTTTTCATATCACTAAGAATCTTGTCAAAATTTTCAAGAGTCTGAGTAATAAGGGCCTTCCTAATTGAGTCAGTGCCTTCATATGCAACCTTAAGAAAGTTCCAAACTTCTTTCGCAGTTGGTATACCAAGCACCTTTTGTTGGTCTCCTTCAGATAGAGAAGACACTATAACTCTTAACGCATGCTTGTTCTTGCTAAGTAGCTTCTTATCAGTATCATTCCAGTCTTTCTTTTCTTTTGGCTTGGATACTCCTCCTTCTGTTGTTTGTGGAACAAGATCTCCTTCTGTGACCAGGGTCCAAAGGTCATAATCTATTGACATCAGCTGATGTCCCATCTGTTCACACCAACAAGCATAAAAACTTTGTAAGCTTCGGTGCCTTGACATTGTAAGAGCCCATGTTGATCACCCTTGGAAGATTTCTTCTGTTTTTGTAAAAAGGGAACCTTGCTCTGATACCAATTGTAAGATCTTACAATGACAGTTCTTCGTGAGATTGTTACTCACGATGAGTTTGACTGTGAGTAACAGACTGACGATAAACACGTGAATTATGAAAGCTGTAAACTAAGAGAGAATAGCAGATTCACGTGAACATTTACTTTATTAGCACGTATTAAACTCAATACTCTAACACAAAACAAGGACAACATACTCTTCAAGTTTCAACACGTAAAAACCTAGATCTTTCTCTATCTAAAGATTACAGAAAACGCTCACACTCTCACTTGTTGTTTCTCTATTTTCTCTTTCAGAAAAATGTAAATTTCTTCTATCTGCAGCATCATCTATATAGGCAGTTTTGCCTAAATCTATCTAAGATTCTCTTTTCAAAATACAAAGATTATCAACGTGTTTTAAAAAAACAACAATATAAAATCTGTTTAGATTTTATACTAGTTATTATTAAAGATAAAATTCTCCTTAATTATCTCAACACTAGCGAGATCTGTTGACTGCAGTCGTCATCCTTCATATCTCTCAATGTTCAGATTTGTGTGTCTGGAACTTAGCCACAGTATGTAACATAGAGTTCCTAAATAAAAACACCAACATAAGATTATTGAACCAAGCTATAGAACATGAGTTCATTATCCTAGTTCACCCATGTGAACCTCTTAGCCTAAGTTTTAATCTATTTAACTACAAAAAACTAGAGTCTTGAGGTCAAAGGTTTAGTTTTATCTTTTAAGGGTTAGAACACTTTCATTACCCATCAAGTCTCTTTTCCTCTACTAATGTGTTCTTAAAGCTATTAACTATTAAAATTATCCTCTTTACCAAGGGTAAGTGTGATCCCAAAAATATTTACCCCTAGAAGGACTTCCAAGGAAAAAGCCAAGTCCAAGGGCAAAAGGGTCAAAATCTCATGTGCCTTCACGAAAAAGGAAAAACGGTCATTTTTCTAAGTCGAGAGACATTTTTCTCTTTCTGTTTTTTTATAAAATCATTCATATCCTTAAAAGAATTTTACAACTCAATATCTTATTTTTATTATCAATGTTGGTTATGACAATTCCATTTTAAAACCTTTTCTAAATTAAGAAACCCTTTGAAAATTCCATCTTTATCCAAAAATGAAATGATACATTTATTAAACCCAAAAATCATATTACCAACTTAAAATTATGTTCACCTTTAAATATATCTTTTGAGCAATTCTACCTCTCTAGTTTATTTTTTACTTTTTTTTAAAAGCAAAAAATTCAGATCCCCAAAAACCTTTAATTTATTAATAAAATATGTATGTACCCCAAAATTATCATTTATTTGCTTAAGCTCAAATATTAGATTTTTTACCAAATAAAATTGAAACTTTAGAAAAACACTTATCCATTTCTTTTATTTCCACATGATTTTAGACAAAAATCCCTTAGAAAATATTCCTTCCAAAAATACGTTTTCACTTTTAACAATTTATCTTCTCACTAAATTTGATGTTTTAACAGTCCCATATATATATATATATGCCTCATTCAACCATATAGGATTTTATGACTTTTAATGACCCTTACCCATTGGCAGGGTGTTAAAATCAGATATTGAGCTGGGTTGAGCTCAAACCCAAACTCGTAAAAAATGTTTTAGGTCAACACGACCCACATCTGTTGCGTGTCGTATTTCTTCAACCTGAACAAGGTACGAGTTGACCCATACAAACCCGTTTTTTATAGGTTGTTATTTTATTTTTAATTCTTGGGTTCTCCAATAAATAAATATAACATTTACTTAACTATTAACACAACAATTAGTCATAATTATTGATTAAATATTTGATTTAGTCATAAAGCAATTAAATATATCATATTTTCTATTTTCATTTTTTTTCAAGTTATAGGTTGTCGATTTTGATGACCAAACCTAAACCTGCCCTGAAAATCTTTTCAGGTTAAGAATCTCAACCCAAAGCTGGTTTTTTACTGACCAATTCCGGGTAGAGTTAGGATTTGGGTCAAGATTGACATCCCTACTCATATGCCCATGCTTAGCATATAATTTTTCAGTATGAGGGGGTATATCTAAATATGGTCTGACTGAGAAGTCTAGATCCTAGAAAATACCATTCTCTGGAGGGTGAAAACCCATTATTCTGGCATCCCTCGAATACCTACTAAATCGTTCGTCTTTCCCAGAAAGCATAAAGGAGAGTGCAAGTGTGCACTACACTAGCTCTCAATGGGCCCCACACGGAATTATGCTCTAAGGGCGGAATTGACTAGAGTCGCCACCTAGTTCGACCTAAAAATACTAGGAAGGAAAGGAAGGAGGGTTCTAAGAACCGTTGTTTGACTCTAAGATCTTGCCTAAAGATAGGAATTATCTAATCATTTACAGAGATTCTGTGTGGGTTCGCACTGGGTTACACCCCTCAGAAAAGGTAATGACCACGACTCCGGATTGGTGCCCAAGGAAACCTCGGTCTCCAATTTTCGAGATTGCCTTCTTTCAAAACCTTATTAAAGAAATTCATTTAAAAGACAATGATAGGATTAGGACGAGAAGAGAGAAAAGAGAGTGGATGAGGTGAGCTTTTCTGCCAAGTTAGCACCAAATGAAAGGTTGACAGGTTGAGAGTTGGTTGAATGTAGAATTAAAGATCAAGGAAAGGTTTTAAGGTTAAATGGATTAAGAAGATCCGGCGTCTAGAGGCATGTGGGTTTAATGTGAGTCGGAAGAGATATGTAAGTTTTGAGAGGTATGAGTATCGCCTTAAGGTGGGAAAAGGTTTTTTTTAATGGAATGGGGTCACATCTTAGGTGGGCTGCCTACGTATTCAACTCCTTGTTGAGATCAGACCTTCCGTAGTTCATGGCCTTTGGGTTTTGGAAGTTTTAATGTTTGTGGAGTTTGAAGATATTGAGGTGTTTGAGATTTAGAAGGGTTAGGAGTTTTGAGAAGTTTAGGGTTTGGGATGCTAGTCTGTGAGACGTTTAAAATCTTGAGATGTCGAAGTCTGTGAGACGCTTGGGTTTGTGAGATACTCGGGTCTGTGAGACACTCGGGTCTGTGAGACAATCAAATCATTGGGATGACAAAGTCTGTGAGACGCTTGGGTCTGTGAAACATTTAGAGTGTAGGGAAAATTTGAATGGAATTGAAATTGAATTAAAATCGAAGTTGAATTGGAATTGAATGAATTTTGATTTGAATTGGGATTGAATTGGAAATGAGATTGAATTGGAGTTGAAATTGAATTGGAGTTGAAATCAATTTGAATTGATATTTAATATGAAACTGAGATTGGATCGAATTGATTTAAGAATTGAATTGAGATTAAATTAGAGTTGAATAAATTCTTATCAAATTAGAATTGGGTGAAATTGAATCAGATTGGAATTGAGTGAAATTTTATCAAATTGGGATTGAAAGAATTTTTATCGAGTTGGAATGAATGAATTTTTATCGAATTAAAATGAATGAATATGAATCGAATTAGAATGAATGAATTTTTATCGATTGGATTTGAAAGAAATTTTACCGAATTGAAATGAATGAATTTTTTATCGAATCGGAATCGAAAGATTTTTTTATCGAATTGGAATGGAAGAATTTTTATTGAATTGGAATTGAATGAATTTGAATCAAATTTGAGTGAATGAATTATTATCGAATTTGAATGAATGAATTTGAATCGAATCAGAATGAATGGATTTTTATCGAATTGGAATTGAATGAATTTGAATCAAATTGGAATTGAATGAATTTGAATCGAATTGTAGTTGAATGAATTTGAATTGAATTGGAGTTGAATGAATTTGAATTGAATTGGAATTGAATGAATTTGAATCGAATTTGAATTGAACGAATTTGAATCGAATTGGAATTGAATGAATTTTTTTTTCGAACTTAAAAGAGATGTTGATTTGAGAATAAACTAGAATTCAGAAGGAGATGTCTCTCATTTTTGGAATTGGATTTGATTTTTCATGTTTTTTGATCTTAAATAAGGGATTGTTTGGAAAAATTTGATGGAAAGGGAACCCACTTAACAAATCAGAGATATGCGCCATGGAGAAATGTCTTCTAAGCTTTTCTAACGGCTATTCTATGGTCACCTGTAATGCTGACTAAAAAAATGAAGCGAGGAATGACATAAGTGAAACATGCCAAGCAGAACAACCGTACAAAATTTAAAGTACACATGTCAAACATCAATGAGAGTGGCAGGATGAAACAAGTTTTTACAGCTAAACAGATTGGACTCAAGTGAAAACTAAATTATTATCATGTTCTAAATCAATTTCTTAATTCGAATCTATACATAAGGAGCGAAACATAACAATCCTAGACATGTCAAAAAGACAAGAGTAGCATAATGAAACAAGATTTAGCAATTAAATGAGTTTATCTCAAGTGAAGATTAGACCGGAGTCATGCTAGAATCAATTTCCAGATCAAATTTATGCAAAAGAGGTAAATAACATTGCCGAGAATAAAAATAGATTGTTAATGAGAATCAAGGGAAGTTGTTGGTGATAGGAAACTAAACAACGGGGTGGCTTGCCCCCGGTTTATCATAAATATGAAGGAAGAATCCCAGCCGAATTGGCTCATAATTTTGCCTCAACTACGTGTAATCAACAAGATTTCCGAACCCATGAAGAGCTGTTGTGAAGCTCAAAATCCAATAGTAT
>CM041782.1:65328489-65466484 GCA_023374045.1 Limonium bicolor | reverse complement strand
GACTACTTTAAAATTTTATATTATTTACATGTATATATTTGATCATATCAATATTCACCATATCCAATTTAAATACATCATACAACAATAATAATACACCATAAAAAATAATGATCCACCATTAGTCCGAAATTGATATGTGTGGGAAATATAATTCACCATAAAAGGTTTAACATCCATAATACAAATAATAATACACCACAAAACAATAAAAATACATCACAAACAATAATAATATACCACAAACAGTAATGATTTTTTATCGGTACCAAAGTTTATCATCTAATTCACCGTTATTAGTTAATGAATCATAATATAATTTTTTTATGAATTATAATATCAATTTTAATGAATCATAATAACTAATTAATGAATCATATCATATCAACGTAAAAACATATAAATAATACATCACAAAAAAGTAAAAAAAAAATTATTGGTTCCAAAGTTTTGTGATATAATTCACAACTTATTAGTTAATGAATCATAATATCAATTTTAATGAATCATAATATCAAAATTAATGAATCATATCTTTATATTCTTTATGATAATGTATCATCGCAAACATATAACAATAAAAAAATTAAACAATAATACAACACAAAATAATATTTGGTATGTATGAAAAATACATGATTCACCATATAAAGTTCAAATACAACCCTACCACAATAATAATACACCTACAAACAATAATGAATTTTTTATCATTTTCAAGTTTTTTATCTAATTCACCACTTATTAATTAATGAATCATAATATCAATTTTAATGTCAAAGTTGAAATCATATCAATAGCGGACCCAGAAATTTTGTTTGGGGGGGGGCAAATTTTTTTTGACACTATCATTATTTAAAACTTTATATTATGTTGTATTTTTCAAAAATTTATAGATCATTTGACGAATTTTCAAAATTTTCAGGGGGGCTAGCCCCCCTCTCGGTCCGCCCCTGAATCATATCATCATTTTAGTGTATCACCATAACATATAAATATAAAAAAATTAAATGTAACACAAAACAAGTATTTGGTAGTATGAAAAATATATGATTCACCATATAAGGTTTAAAATACACCATACAACAATAATAATACACTACAAAATAATAATGATTTTTTATCGGTTCCGAAATTTGTAATCTAATTACATCAATTTTAATGAATCATAATAAATCAATGAATCATTAGTGTATCATCATACAAAATAGATTTTTTTTTCAAAGTTGTCAAAACATATCCATGACTGGTTTTGTTTTGAAGAGCTTGAATTTAGACGAATAACGATTTTTTTTTTTCATTTTAAACTCATATATTTAAAATTACAATCATTAAAATTAATATAGTAAAAAGGTAGCTCAACTAGTTAAACAGTCCAATCACAAACTGTCAAATTATTGTTCCATTGCTGAGTCATGTGGGGCGGCTGCACAATCGAATTTGAGTTTTTGACTTATACAAAATAAAAATATTCGATTAACTACACTGAAAACTAAAAGATAGTACTAAATAAGATAAAATTTTCCTATTTTATTTGAACAAACCCTAGTTTCGCTATTATGGGCCCTGCCTCAAGAGACGTCCGTGATTGATCGGTTGATGTTCGAAACCAAACTGAATTTTCTCTCCCACTGATTATCTACCGCCATGGAAGAACAAAAAAGAAGAAACATGGGGTTGGGTTATTTTATTTTTTCAACAATCAGCCGCCAACGTGAATAAGTAGGGTGATTTAGTGGACATTTATAATTAGCATATGATCCACTGTCAGGATGGATCAAATAGCTTAGATGTAACTTATGATACAATTGTTCAAACTTTAGAGTAAAATATTATAATTAACATATAAGTCATCAATGATTAGTCCATTTTTTTCAATAAGAATTGAAAAGTAACAAGTCGCATCATCAACTGTTTATGGTGTTTGTCATGGATGACATATATATAATATATATATATAACGATATCATAATTTTGACTAGAAAGTGTGTTGATTACTTTATGGTGCAATTTGCCCCTTAGCAGCCGAAAACAAAACGCAACAGAACACATACAGAACGATAGCTTGTGACCAACAACTCCCGTTCCCTGTACATTTATATTTTAATCGTTTTGCTTGCCTCGCCCTATAAAAGTAGGAACTATTTAAATGAGGAACCTTATCTTTTTCAAAACACAAGAAAGCATAATTTTGGATTGACTTTATTTTTATTTTTAAGGATGACAAGCCAAAACCCAAATTAATTGAATGACGACTGGGAATCAGGTGACGTGTTTGACACAAATCTTTCAAATCAAACATGTTTTTTTTATTTATGTTATCCGAAATAAGGAATAGAACATTGTCAAATTGGAGTATTATAATGAATCTCACAAAGTTCCTAAAACAGTTTTCTACCGGATATTATAGACTCTTACGCTTAGCTTATGGATTTGAACATTGCAATTTGAGTGTTTTCATTAATCTTTCATATTTAGTAAATTAGTAGTAGATGACTTAGCATGTACACGGTGGGTTTGGACAATCCATGACCCGGAGTGAACAAACTTCGACAAGAATGTGTAGGCTGGGTGAGGTCTAGGAAAACGAGTGTCTTGTTCAGAGCCATACGGAGAAAAGGTCAATTTTTTTTTAAGAAAATTGTGACCATATTATATAACACATAGCAAGCACAGGGGGAAAAGCCCTCATGTCATGCTAGTTCCAAATCTAACTTACAAGCCATACTGATATTAGGGGGAACATGCTCCCCCAACCACACCCGATTATTCTCAAGGAGGGGATTACCCAAATTACAGATAATCTTTGTCAGATAATTATCATACAAAGGACTTCACTTCTAATAATACTAGCAAAATAAGGAATTAATCCTCTCACCCTCAAGATATCATCCCAACTGGCATTGGGTCTTCGGATATCTCTCAAATTGAGGATACCCTCGAAATAATTATCAACTGAATCAATACAAATACTATGGCTACCCACCGAGATAGCAACTCCATGGCAATTCTTTTTGCTTTGATATCAGCATACTGCACACTATTGGTGCTGGAAATTCTTCGATTGAAAATTACAATAGGCCGACCACGATCGTCTCGGATGAGACTAGCTATGATCCGGTCCCCAAAACGACTAGCATGCATACCCGTACAAACACTATGATATCCCGACGGAGGAGGATGCCAAATCCTAGGAGAATAGAGATGAGAGGAGACCTTCATCACCGAAAGATAAGCTTCAGTAAAGGAGTTGTTTACCTCTACTTCTTTCCACCAAGAAAGCTCTGGATTATGTTTGACTTTATTCCTCGAAGCATATATGACCCAAAGCTTGTTAGCTATAAGAGATAGCTTCTTCACACTCCACACCTCAGACATCCGAAAAAACCAGTCCAACATACCATCCACATTATTAGGAATTTCATTCACATCCACCAAGCCCCTCCATATATCTCTAACAGCACAACAAAAGAAGAAACAATGAGCCAAGTTATCCTTAGCCCCACAGAAGAAACACTTGGAATCACCCCCAATCCTTCTAGCCAGATTATCCTGGCAAGGGATAATATTTCCCAAGAACTTCCAGAGATTAAGTTTTACTCTAGGGCAGCAAATGGAACTGGTAAGCTTCTTCCCAATCCTACCGATGGAGAGGGGGGATTGGAGGAGCTTCCCACCCCTGTGTCTTTTACCAGAGCGATGTAAGCTGATTTAACAGAGAACTTGTTATCTTTGGAGAAGACCCAGGTCCACTGATTAGAGCTATCCAAGTCAAGAGGGGTAGGAGACAGAAGCTCATCCCCCACAGGAGATAGAGGCCGAGCCCTTCTCTGAGCAAATCCAATACCAAAGAGATGGACTTCTAGATGGGGCTACCTTTATTTGAAGGGGAGCACTCACTAATATTGTTGTCAGGGAAATAGAGCTGCTTCATAACTTGAGCTACTAGAGACCCCGGACAAGAGAGTAATCTCCAAAGCTGTTAACCAAAGAGCTTTATTGAAATTTTCTACTTCTCTGAAACCAAGGCCTCTTTGGTCTGAAGTGTCACAAACCTTAGACCATTTAGTCCAGTGGAGAGCTCTTTTGTCGACTTTCCCACTCCACCAGAAGGAGGAGAAGGCTGAATTGAGTTTCTCAATAATACCCTTGGGAAGAGCAAATAGGGACATGGTGTAGTTGGGGATAGACTGGAGAACACTGGACACCAAGACGGATCTAGCTGCTTGAGCCATAGGTTTAGTCCAACAGGAGACCCTTTTGTGAACAGATTCGATATAGGTAAAGAGATCATGTTTTATCCTACCTATCTTGATGGGAAGGCCCAGGTATTTGGTGAAACAAGGCACCTCTTGGACATTCAGAAGACTGGATAGATTGTCTTTAATGGGGGAAGATAATCTTTTGCTAAACACCAATTCAGATTTGAGGTGATTGATTTTGTGGCCGGAGGCTTGAAGGAATCTTGTGAGAATATGGTTCAGGCGGGAAATATTAGTGGGATTGGCTTTGCCAAAGAGGAGAAGGTCATCAGCGAAAGCTAGGTGAGATATAGACAGACAGAGAGGGGAGAGCTTGATCCCATGGAAATCTCCATTAAATCAGACTTATTAAGGAAACTAGACAAAGCTTCCTGAGCCAAAATAAAAAGGAAGGAGAAAGAGGGTCTCCTAGTCTAATGCCCCTAGATTGATCGAAAGAGTTACCTGGCTTGCTGTTGATGAGAATAGCACATCTGACTGAGCGGACACAATTCATAACCGGAGTAATCCAATGAGAAGGGAAGCCCATGGAAAGGAGAACATCTTGGAGGAAGCTCCACTCTAATCTATCATAGGCCTTGCTAAAGTCCAAATTGAGGGCAAAGAAACCATTTTTAACAGCTTGGTTCTTCTCGAAAAAGTGTTGGAGCTCGCCTGCAAGAATGATATTGTCGGTAATAAGCCTTCCTTTCACAAACCCAGATTGATTGTGAGAGATGAGGTGCGGTAGAATATTTAATACCCCGGACCTAAAAATGGTGATTAAATTACTCTAATATGATTTATAGAGGCCTAATGGTGCTTTGAGAGTATTGGTAAAGAGAATAAAACCAAAAGAAAAGAGAAAACGCTTGAAAAGCGAAAAACGCGCATTAAACTAGTATAAGAGATATATGATCTCATTAGGGTCCGAGATGGATTCCTAAGGCTTAGTTAGGCCTAATTAGTATACGGGAGTGATTCCCGAAGAAAACGGATCCAAATAATGGATTAAAACGCTAACGAGTTTTAAAGCACGTTTTTCGAGAAAACCCGAAAACGTGACTTTATAGGTTAAACGGACCCGTAAAATTATAGTTGATTAAATAACTATAATTAAGTATTAATGGAAGCTTAATAACCATTAAAAATAAAGAAACGAGAAAAATCCGAAAAATGGGCCCGGTGAGTGAATAGTGCCAAACCGGGTAAAATAACGAGCATTTTCTGTCAGAAACCGAAAAACGCTCCAGCATATATGTACAGAGTGGGCCGATTCTATTAGCTTAATCAGCCTTCCCCCTTGCTAACTAGCTAGTAAAGGAAGCAAGAAAAAGAAAGGAAAGAAAGTAAAACAAAAGGGAATAGTAAAAAGTACTTATTTACCCTCTCACCTCCTCTCTTTCCTTATTCTCGCGTAGCCCAGCCCTCTGCTTATCTTCTTCTTCCTCCTCTGTAAGCCATCGACGATTTCAAAGAGAGCACACAGCCCCCACCTTGTCCCTCCATTATCTTGCTCATTTCTTCACCAAACCACACAAAAATAGTACCGTTGGATTCCTCTCGGCAAGGGCTTCGTTTTCCACCCATCAAAAGCTTGGAACCTCCATCTTCACCTCCATGGCGGTTTGGGCTTTTGAAGCTTGAATGGGTGCTCTTGACTCTCTTCCATCTATTTGATGCTTTAAGGTAAAATAATGCAAGAGTTCCATCCATTTCTAGCTTTTCCTTGTAAAATAAAAAAAAATTCCCAACGTTGGAATTTTCTCCATTTCAGCCGGTTCCTTCCATGCTTTGTGGAGTGTTGGAAATTCCATCATTTGATTGCCTAACTCTCCATTTGGACACCTTGAGGTAATCTTTAAGTTAAAGCCCTAAAACTAGCTCTTGAAACTCTAGTTTTAGTGAGGGATGTGTGACCTAACTAGTTATTTGTGTATGGCATGGGAATATGATTGTAGATAGCAATCTAGATTCCTTTGTGTGGTGTGGAAACAAGAAGAGAAAGAGGGAACAAGAGAAAGAGGAAGAAGAGAAGGGAAAACCGAAAATAAACAAGGTAAAGAGCTCACCTTGTATTGATTTTAATTGACTTGTAAAACATATGTTAGGTTGACTTAAGTAACCTTGAACTTGTGTAGTGATGAGACCACAAGGTTGTTTGTTAAATGAGAATGTTTAATGGGTTTGAGTGTGCAAATAAACCTAGAAACTAAGCTAGCAAGTATGTGTTAACAATGTGGAAGTCATTGTGTGGTTGTAGTAAGTGTTGTAGTTGTTGATGTCTAAACCAAACAGGGGTGAAGAAGTGTTTATGAGATGATTTAATTGTGGTGAAAATGCTTGGGAAGTAGGCAAGTGCTGTCAAATTTTGCTTAGAAACAAAGGGTGAGTAAGAGTGTGAAACCTAGGATAAACTAGGTATGTTTGGAAGATGAAAGTGAGAGGTTGATCACTTGGACACTTGATAAGAAAGAGTGTTAAACTTGTGAAACAAGGAGTTGAATTTTGGTATGAAAAGTGCCTTGATCTAAAAATGGTTTGGTAAGGTTGGTGGAAGGTTAAGAAACATCAAAAGAATTTTTAGGTGCCCTGCTGTGCATAAGTGCAACAGAGAGAATGAGGAAATGGTGTATTTGGGCAAGAATTGAGTGATAGGTTTGATCCATGATTTAAGGAGGTTTTGGGCATGATTAAGGTGTTAAAATATGTTGAATTACATGAAGGAAGATTGAGGAAGAAGTGGGTATAAGTTTAGAGTGGTAACATAATCAGAAAAGAAGGAATTTCATTACTGCAACTGGTCCGGGTTTGTAAACCAGGATAGAAACCCGGACCAGGCCTAAAACAAGGCAGAACATTGTAGCAGAGGAGTGGTCCGGGTTTACAAACCAGGACACAAACCCGGACCACCCCTAAAATGCACCCGAGAGGTTTCTGAATGAAGGGTCCGGGTTTGTAAACTAGCATGTATACCCGGACCACATCAAAAACACACCCGAGAGTTATAACAGGGGTTGGTCCGGGTTTGTATACCAGGACACAAACCCGGACCACATGTAAAATTGTCCAGAGAGTTTAACCGTGTCTGGTCCGGGTTTGTAACCCCGGACACAAACCCGGACCAGTGTAAAAATGTACCAGAGAGTGTTTTTAAGTGCCCTAAATGGGGAAGTGAATGGTAATGGTTTTGATGTGTTTAGGCCTTGTTTGGTGACTAGTCAAGGTCCTAAGAAGTGTAACAAGTTTGAGAAGTGAATGAGAAAGTTGTGAGTTTAAGAGCACTTGAACTAAACTAGGAATAACGGAATAACGGGGTTAAGTACGGGAGTATTAGTTTTACTTACCGTAACGCTTTAAAGTTAATATAAGCATTTGAATGTTATCAGAGGATCGTGTGTGAACCGAGCATGGTGAGATGACACGGTAAAAGTAAAAACCCCGGTGAAGGGTATGATTTTCTCATACTCCGCGTGCTAACCGAGTTACGTTGATTTGTGTGTTTGGTGCCGGCTTAATCAAGATTAAAGCATGAAAATAATCCATTGTTTGATTATGTATGCCTTGTTGTATGTTGAATGAGCTAACATACTTGTATGCCGGCGTGGTCTAACATAGTGTATGGACCGACTCGTAGTGAGTAACGTTAGGCTAGAGACCCATAGATCGGGTCGATGCTTAAGATAACGAAAACGTGCAAACACACAAACTATCCGTTAAAGTATAACGATAACGCAAACATGTGAACTCCCTAGAATGTGAGGAGAAGTACGGGTTGAGTAAATACCCGATAACGGTTAGGAAACCATATTGAAACAATCCACGAAACAAATGAGAGTGGGAAGATAAGTGAACCTCCTTCAAGAGGATTAAATATAGTTCGAAGATGTGAACTAGTAAAGAAGGTAAAAGAGACCCAAGGGATTAGTAGCTCCCTTGAGACATGGTCGACCTCCTATATGAGGATTTTACCGGTATAAGAAAATAACCGAATGTATGAGTAAATGAAACGTATGGGTAACTCTTAAAACCTAAGATTAACCGAACTTGTGTATTGTTCCCAAGTCATTAGAAACATCGAGAGTGATGCTTCTAGACTAAAACACATAATATTATTATAACTCCGAGAGAGGAGTGTAGGGGAATGAGAGTAGTCCGAGAGTAGTCGGACCTATGTAAAAGAGTTAGGAACTAAGAGAGAGTTCCGTGAGCTAGTTGAACCTTCCCACCATGCTAGACCAGAGTAGGGTCGAAACCGGGGAAGTAAGACTATGCCCGAGAGCCATGAGTTTTGGCCTGAGAATGTAATAAGAGTAACAAGCGTGACGTAGGAGACCTGTAGTGTCTCGAGAATCTACAATAGCTTGAGTATACATAACCCAAGAGTGTGGGTGAGATAACGAGTATGAATAACCCAAGAGTGTGGGTGATAATGTGTATAAGTAACCCGAGAGAATGGGTGAGTATAAAATGAGTAGCCCAAGAGAATGGGTGTGTATATGAGTAAGTAACCCGAGAGAGTGGGTGAGATGTTGAATGAGTAAACAAGGCATAGTGAGGTATAACCCTCAAGGCCTAAGAAAACTGATACAACTAACAACCTTGTTATGTTAGTTAGGAATTGTGTTCCGTGATTGATGTAGATTCCTTGAGTAATACACATATATATTGTATTGCTATGATGCATGTTGTTTGACTAAAATGAACTCCATGTATATCCGACAGAAGTAGTCGGCGTACCCCGGTTAGCGCTCGGGGTATGCGAATTTCATATGCAGCGTTAAGCTGAGCCCCTAGGGGCAACGTTTTTATTTTTCAGGTACACCGAAGATGTTACCGTTCGAAGTAGGACGGGGTCGGTGGTTTGCATGGGTAGTTAGATTTAATTACTTATGTATTGAAAGAGGTGTAAGACCGAATATGTTGTCGACATCCATACTTTGTTGACTCGGTATAGTAAAGAAATGATTTGAGTATTGTATATGTAATGTGTACTCGGTTGCTCCAGTTCATCAGACCGTTACGGTATGTAAGTAAGGCCTGGTTAGCCATATGGGAGGCTAACGGCGTTGTTTCACCCCTCGTTGTAATTAGAGTTCCGCTGCGAGAGTAAGAGCATTTAGTGACAGTTTAAGAGGTAATGACGAGCTTAACGGTTGGGGTGTTACAAAAATGGTATCAGAGCGAAGTATCGCTCTGATGACAGGAAATACCGAGTTAGGGATTAGAGACTTAGGGCTAAGGGTTGAGTGGTAGCGTGAGAGATGCGCTAGTTAGGAACTTCCAGTATGACCTGGATACCTACAATACCATGCCCGCCCTCCATAACCCCCGTATTAAAAGCTCGGGAAAGAACGCCAGAGAGGCGGGGAAACCCGATCTGGCAGTTAGTAAATGCTTCAATATGAACCAGAACCTATCATGCGATAGATCCCGAGAACCGGAAACCCCGGAGACGGATCCCGCTGGAACGACAATAACCGCACTCAATGGCGAGACGTCGAAACATCCTATTCCAAGGAGACCAGAATCTGTGGCAGCTTGGGGCGACATGCTTAGCAGTCGCGAGAACCTAGCAGGTCGAGCAGCAGCAAGAAGAATGCATCAATAGTGCAACAAGGCGGATTCATGAGAAATAACGAAAACCGAGACATATGTCTATGGACCACCATAGTTAAGCGATACCACCAATGGTATAATAACCGACTAAGAACCCAGTCAAGAGTAGGTACACCCACCCTGCCACACCCGAAGAGGTCGCAATACCTAACGGGCATAGCTTAGACAGCTACGAGCATAACTACGGAATATACCCGAATAGGACTACAGAAGTAGTGCCTAAATGAGTTAAACCTTGGTAACCACAGTAAAGACGTGGGAACGAGCAATGAGGTAGAGCATAGTACTAAGAAATTAAGGAACTCCGAGGATGGAGAAGCACCTAAATGAATGACAGTCCTGTCAAGATGAATGAGAAGCAGCTCCAAAGAGTAGTTATCCAACTAAAGGATCAAGGAAGAGCCGACAAGGCTACCAAATAAAGTGTGAACGACGCCGTGACCGGCATGAGTTAACCCAAAAACCGCCTGTACCGCGCACTTGCCACGGCAAGTGCAGTATTAATGCGACTATTAAGAGGCGCTTTGACAAGCGACCAGTACTTAGCAAATACCAAAAAGGCGAGAGAAGCCAATATGGCAAAACAGCCCTAAGAATTCTGAAATGAAACCTTGAGAAGACCGAATGGCCTGACCATTATACTAAGAATATACAGGTCAGCAAGAGGCTAGACCTGCTAAGAAGTAACCGGCATTGAAATGCCATGAAGATCTTACTTGCAAACCCAAGTTTTTCATTCAAACACAAAATTTTCCAAAACCCCCAAATTTAAAAACCAAAACCAAAGAACTACGGTAAGTTATTATAAGACGATATAAGAGGAGTTGGCAACAGAATACTTCACCTAGGCGTGACACCGACACTACAAGTGTACACAAACGAGACATGGAACGACCGCACTCCGAGGGAGCTTGCGGGCCTGACAGACCAATTATGAGTTAGTCGGGTAAGTGGTAACGTATCAATAAGATACTCCATGTATGTATACAAGTAGAGTACGGAACACGGGAAGTAGCCCACTCCATACTACGGACGAAAGAGCCAATTCAAACCAAAACAGTTGGACACCTCGAATGATCAAGGGAAAGAACCCAGTAAGATGACGGACCTAAGGTAAGAAGTGCGGGAAGCACAGAGTATTAAGTATAGACATTGGATATGTCTCAGGAAATACATGATGACTGGAATGAATACCAGCGTAAGCAATACGATAAATGTTTAAAATGAACATATTTATGTTCCATAAACGGGATAGAAAATTCCCACAGTATACCTCACTGATGAGAATACCAACCTGACCAAGAAGGTAAAGGAAAAGTACCAATGACCTACCCAATAACGGGAGACATTACAACCCTAATGGGATAATTCAAAACATATGTGACCGCAAGGCGGAGTAAGGAACTGAACACACCCAAGAATTCAGACCAGATGTGATGGCATAACTCAGTAACACCCAGGAGCAATCCGTGAAGGGTGCTGGAGTCCACAGTAGTTGAACGGGATACCGTGTTGAGAACACAAGTGTTTAAGCGAACACTCGGGTAGAACCCGAAGGGATCCCACGTAGCAAGGGATACCCTAGATTGCCAGAGGGCATGAAATAATATCAAAATACAAAAAGGGCCTTCCAGGTACGGAAGCGTGATGAGACAGCTATGTCAAAGAGCCCAACAATACCTCCAAACCATTTAATGGTGTACGGAGAAGCAGAAATTTGTATTAATAGCCGCACAGAGCATGGCTCGAGGCAATGTGGCTTGTAAGCCAGAAAACTAACTACAATTCGTAGATCTAAACGTTGCAAACCTATGAATAAAGGCATAAGAGAAACAGTGGAGAATGAACCACTACCTTAGAGTGGGGATACCACTTGTCATTATGGGGCCTATGGAGCGGTACTCCCGTGAACCCTCTAGAGAAAGGCTACCACCTAAGTATGTAATGTGAAACCGCTAGAGCGGTGTAATGAAGCTTGAGCATGTGTTAATTGCCAAAGAGTAAGTTGAACAGAGATAGTGCATAGAAAGGCATTGATAGCAGTGGAAGGAAACCGAGAGAGTAATCGGATTAGTAATAAACACTGTATGTGTGCAGTATGAATTGTAGAGTAAACGATGCGCAGTAAGCGTAGAGAGTTTAGAGTAATATATTCTATTGAGCCAAGTGAATGGCAAGCCATAGTATAAATGGCAGGAGTATATGAGCGGAAGCTAAAGTAGTAGCTGGTGCCGTATAAGCGAATATTGTTAATGAATAAGAGCAGGGTACGCAGTGAACGACCATTGTAAGAGTGTAATCAGATAATGAAAGGAAGCTGATGAGAAAAGATAGTAAAGGAGACGTATTCATTCCTATCTCATAAGAGATTTACTGCCAAGAGTTTACGCTTCTGCACTCTGTATGACTGAGTGTTTTGGTATTGCACTTGGCGGTAATGATCGAGTGGGAGAGTCAGGAATAGAGAGATGTCAACGAAGCCTGTTGAGTGAGAATCTAGAGAGATAACCGTGCGGCCGTTGGCCAAAGATGCACGAGGAACGTGAGCAGTAACCCACAAGTCCCAGGATCGATGGATGGTAAATGCAGAGTAGTATGAATAAAGAACTCTGGTACAGAAACCAGTAAACAAACATAAAAATTAAACGAGGAAGCACTACATACTAAGTAGTAGCTTGACCTCAACCGATAGTAAGTCGGAAGAAAGTAAGTGAATAATCACGAAGGTATACAGTGCTATACGAAATAGATTTCCAGAGAGCTGGAGAGAAAATCTATAACTCATCGAATTCGCATACAGTAAGAGATACCTAGCGACGATTGACAAACCTTTATTCCCAAGTCAAAAAGGGATAGAAAGGGAGTGGATAATACATTGAGATACCAATGAGTGAATTAAGCTCTAGTTATCAGGTCACACAGCAGAAGCTAGTGGACCGTAATTCAAAGGTTAAGTATACCTAGTAAATGTGAGTAAATGGCTAATCCTAAACGCCTTGAAGCCTTAGAGGCTAGAACCGAGACCGGTTATGAGTTAATTAACCGCATTGAAGCTAAAACACTTCATGATACTCGAATTAGTGAACCAATGTTCTGTGATAACATATGGTCGATTACGCGGGCGTAACCCCTTTTAAGGGGGGTAGGGCGAGAAACCGCTTAGAGTATGTTTTACGTATAGGGCGTAAACTAATATGTGCATAGCACAAAAGAAATTGTTTTGATGATTGGAACTTATGTTACATAAACATATGTGCCCATTCATTGTGTAATAATGATTATTGTGCATGAGTGATGCAAGTAACGAGTATATAATATTTATGAAAAGAGGAGTAGAGAGACTCCTGGGGAATGAGAATCCCTATAGTATATGTCTAGTGAGATTAGACATGAGACATAATAAGTATGAATCGGTATGAAACCGATGTGTAACCTTGTAGGGAGTGAGTTCCCTAGGTGAGTTTGTTTGAGAAAGATTGATGGAGTGAGTTCCATCCTTTGGAGTTGTTATGTTGTATGTTGTAAATTGAGTAACAAGTTGAGGAAATGAGCCATGAGTTACTTAGGTAAAGTAAGCAAAGTAAGTTGGAAATGACGGATGACCTAAGTTCTAGGAATTAGAGATAAATTAAAATGAAATGTTTATGAGTATGACTAGAAAGAGTAAAAGATAGAAAACGAAAATGTTTGACTATCTGATTGTTTGAAACTGACGTGGGAGGTGGAACTTGGTCTGCTAGCGATCAAGGGAAACCGAACACAAATTGGGGTGGAAGGATAGTTCAACACTGATGCTGATCACATCAGGGTTGGATGATTCTTAAAGCTCCCTATAAGTGGTCACAAGTAATCACGCTAAGAAAAGATACAGCTACCATAAATTTGATTTGGAGTTGTGTGATGTTTTAAAAACAGTTTCCAAACAGAATTTGTAAAGGAATTTCTTCAAGTATGAGGATGGAAACGAAAACTGGTTTTGAAACCGCTATCACCCGCCGATGGCTGAGCCTTAAGTCTTGATGACCGGTAGAACGGTGGGCGTGTATTAGTTTTGAAACCATTGCACCGTACGTGCGGCGGTCCTAAGTGACCGGTTGGGGCGGTGACAGTGTGTGATTTTTCCAAAGGCAGCGGGACGGGGAGAGTACCCTGAGACGATCCTGTGTTGAGTGAGTCAACCAGAGTGCCTGAGGATATGTACATGTGTAACGTTTTGATCAGAACCGAAGGGACCGTGGGCCAGAGAGAGTAAGTGCCCATTTGTCATGAAACGGCCGTGGACCAGAGAGCGTAAGTGTCCAACATGACCGGTACCTGAGGGATCAGTAGTGTATTACTCAATATGGATTCGAGGACTGTAGTGCCTTCTTGTTTTCGGACCAATTCCATGGAGAGAGTATAAAGACTATTTTTGATTGCTATACATGTTGTGATTTGTGTGTGGTATGTGTAGTGTGAAATGAGAATGACTTGTGAAGTCTGTAAGGTTACACGTGTATTATAACCTTGGCATAGCGTGCCCATGAGAGTAACGATATAAGATTCACCAACTTTGAGGACAAAGTTCCTAAGGGGGGTAGATTTTAATACCCCGGACCTAAAAATGGTGATTAAATTACTCTAATATGATTTATAGAGGCCTAATGGTGCTTTGAGAGCATTGGTAAAGAGAATAAAACCAAAAGAAAAGAGAAAACGCTTGAAAAGCGAAAAACGCTAAAATGCGCATTAAACTAGTATAAGAGATATATGATCTCATTAGGGTCCGAGATGGATTCCTAAGGCTTAGTTAGGCCTAATTAGTATACGGGAGTGATTCCCGAAGAAAACGGATCCAAATAATGGATTAAAACGCTAACGGAGTTTTAAAGCACGTTTTTCGAGAAAACCCGAAAACGTGACTTTATAGGGTTAAACGGACCCGTAAAAATTATAGTTGATTAAATAACTATAATTAAGTATTAATGGAAGCTTAATAACCATTAAAAATAAAGAAACGAGAAAAATCCGAAAAATGGGCCCGGTGAGTGAATAGTGCCAAACCGGGTAAAATAACGAGTGTTTTCTGTCAGAAACCGAAAAACGCTCCAGCATATATGTACAGAGTGGGCCGATTCTATTGGCTTAATCAGCCTTCCCCCTTGCTAACTAGCTAGTAAAGGAAGCAAGAAAAAGAAAGGAAAGAAAGTAAAACAAAAGGGAATAGTAAAAAGTAACTTATTTACCCTCTCACCTCTCTTTCCTTATTCTCGCGTAGCCCAGCCCTCTGCTTATCTTCTTCTTCCTCCTCTGTAAGCCATCGACGATTTCAAAGAGAGCACACAGCCCCCACCTTGTCCCTCCATTATCTTGTTCATTTCTTCACCAAACACTACAAAAATAGTACCGTTGGATTCCTCTCGGCAAGGGCTTCGTTTTCCACCCATCAAAAGCTTGGAACCTCCATCTTCACCTCCATGGCGGTTTGGGCTTTTGAAGCTTGAATGGGTGCTCTTGACTCTCTTCCATCTATTTGATGCTTTAAGGTAAAAATAATGCAAGAGTTCCATCCATTTCTAGCTTTTCCTTGCAAAATCAAAAAACATTCCCAACGTTGGAATTTTCTCCATTTCAGCCGGTTCCTTCCATGCTTTGTGGAGTGTTGGAAATTCCATCATTTGATTGCCTAACTCTCCATTTGGACACCTTGAGGTAATCTTTAAGTTAAAGCCCTAAAACTAGCTCTTGAAACTCTAGTTTTAGTGAGGGATGTGTGACCTAACTAGTTATTTGTGTATGACATGAGAATATGATTGTAGATAGCAATCTAGATTCCTTTGTGTGGTGTGGAAACAAGAAGAGAAAGAGGGAACAAGAGAAAGAGGAAGAAGAGAAGGGAAAACCGAAAATAAACAAGGTAAAGAGCTCACCTTGTATTGATTTTAATTGACTTGTAAAACATATGTTAGGTTGACTTAAGTAACCTTGAACTTGTGTAGTGATGAGACCACAAGGTTGTTTGTTGAATGAGAATGTTTAATGGGTTTGAGTGTGCAAATAAACCTAGAAACTAAGCTAGCAAGTATGTGTTAACAATGTGGAAATCATTGTGTGGTTGTAGTAAGTGTTGTAGTTGTTGATGTCTAAACCAAACAGGGGTGAAGAAGTGTTTATGAGATGATTTAATTGTGGTGAAAATGCTTGGGAAGTAGGCAAGTGCTGTCAAATTTTGCTTAGAAACCAAGGGTGAGTAAGAGTGTGAAACCTAGGATAAACTAGGTATGTTTGGAAGATGAAAGTGAGAGGTTGATCACTTGGAGACTTGATAAGAAAGAGTGTTAAACTTGTGAAACAAGGAGTTGAATTTTGGTATGAAAAGTGCCTTGATCTAAAAATGGTTTGGTAAGGTTGGTGGAAGGTTAAGAAACATCAAAAGAATTTTTAGGTGCCCTGCTGTGCATAAGTGCAACAGAGAGAATGAGGAAATGGTGTATTTGGGCAAGAATTGAGTGATAGGTTTGATCCATGATTTAAGGAGGTTTTGGGCACGATTAAGGTGTTAAAATATGTTGAATTACATGAAGGAAGATTGAGGAAGAAGTGGGTATAAGTTTAGAGTGGTAACATAATCAGAAACAAGAAGGAATTTCATTACTGCAACTGGTCCGGGTTTGTAAACCAGGATAGAAACCCGGACCAGGCCTAAAACATGGCAGAACGTTGTAGCAGAGGAGTGGTCCGGGTTTACAAACCAGGACACAAACCCGGACCACCCCTAAAATGCACCCGAGAGGTTTCTGAATGAAGGGTCCGGGTTTGTAAACTAGCATGTATACCCGGACCACATCAAAAACACACCCGAGAGTTATAACAGGGGTTGGTCCGGGTTTGTATACCAGGACACAAACCCGGACCACATGTAAAATTGTCCAGAGAGTTTTAACCGTGTCTGGTCCGGGTTTGTAACCCCGGACACAAACCCGGACCAGTGTAAAAATGTACCAGAGAGTGTTTTTAAGTGCCCTAAAGGTGGGGAAGTGAATGGTAATGGTTTTAGATGTTGTTTAGGCCTTGTTTGGTGACTAGTCAAGGTCCTAAGAAGTGTAACAGTTTGAGAAGTGAATGAGAAAGTTGTGAGTTTAAGAGCACTTGAACTAAACTAGGAATAACGGGATAACGGGGTTAAGTACGGGAGTATTAGTTTTACTTACCGTAACGCTTTAAAGTTAATATAAGCATTTGAATGTTATCAGAGGATCGTGTGTGAACCGAGCATGGTGAGATGACACGGTAAAAGTAAAAACCCCGGTGAAAGGTATGATTTTCTCATACTCCGCGTGCTAACCGAGTTACGTTGATTTGTGTGTTTGGTGCCGGCTTAATCAAGATTAAAGCATGAAAATAATCCATTGTTTGATTATGTATGCTTGTTGTATGTTGAATGAGCTAACATACTTGTATGCCGGCGTGGTCTAACATAGTGTATGGACCGACTCGTAGTGAGTAACGTTAGGCTAGAGACCCATAGATCGGGTCGATGCTTAAGATAACGAAAACGTGCAAACACAAACTATCCGTTAAAGTATAACGATAACGCAAACATGTGAACTCCCTAGAATGTGAGGAGAAGTACGGGTTGAGTAAATACCCGATAACGGTTAGGAAACCATATTGAAACAATCCACGAAACAAATGAGAGTGGGAAGATAAGTGAACCTCCTTCAAGAGGATTAAAGATAGTTCGAAGATGTGAACTAGTAAAGAAGGTAAAAGAGACCCAAGGGATTAGTAGCTCCCTTGAGACATGGTCGACCTCCTATATGAGGATTTTACCCGGTATAAGAAATAACCGAATGTATGAGTAAATGAAACGTATGGGTAACTCTTAAAACCTAAGATTAACCGAACTTGTGTATTGTTCCCAAGTCATTAGAAACATCGAGAGTGATGCTTCTAGACTAAAACACATAATATTATTATAACTCCGAGAGAGGAGTGTATGGGGAATGAGAGTAGTCCGAGAGTAGTCGGACCTATGTAAAAGAGTTAGGAACTAAGAGAGAGTTCCGTGAGCTAGTTGAACCTTCCCACCATGCTAGACCAGAGTAGGGTCGAAACCGGGGAAGTAAGACTATGCCCGAGAGCCATGAGTTTTGGCCTGAGAATGTAATAAGAGTAACAAGCGTGACGTAGGAGACCTGTAGTGTCTCGAGAATCTACAATAGCTTGAGTATACATAACCCAAGAGTGTGGGTGAGATAACGAGTATGAATAACCCAAGAGTGTGGGTGAGATAATGTGTATAAGTAACCCGAGAGAATGGGTGAGTATAAAATGAGTAGCCCAAGAGAATGGGTGTGTATATGAGTAAGTAACCCGAGAGAGTGGGTGAGATGTTGAATGAGTAAACAAGGCATAGTGAGGTATAACCCTCAAGGCCTAAGAGTAAACTGATACAACTAACAACCTTGTTATGTTAGTTAGGAATTGTGTTCCGTGATTGGATGTAGATTCCTTGAGTAATACACATATATATTGTATTGCTATGATGCATGTTGTTTGACTAAAATGAACTCCATGTATATCCGACAGAAGTAGTCGGCGTACCCCGGTTAGCGCTCGGGGTATGCGAATTTCATATGCAGCGTTAAGCTGAGCCCCTAGGGGCAACGTTTTTATTTTTCAGGTACACCGAAGATGATACTGTTCGAAAGTAGGACGGGGTTGGTGGTTTGCATGGGTAGTTAGAAAATTACTTATGTATTGAAAGAGGTGTAAGACCGAATATGTTGTCGGCATCCATACTTTGTTGACTCGGTATAGTAAAGAAATGATTTGAGTATTGTATATGTAATGTGTACTAAGTTGCTCCAGTTCATCAGACCGTTACGGTATGTAAGTAAGGCCTGGTTAGCCATATGGGTGGCTAACGGCGTTGTTTCACCCCTCGTTGTAATTAGAGTTCCACTGCGAGAGTAAGAGCATTTAGTGACAGTTTAAGAGGTAATGACGAGCTTAACGGTTGGGGTGTTACAGAATATGTTGAACCCTATTAGCCAAGGTCTTGGAAGCAATCTTATACGCAAAATTACAAAGAGCAATCGGTCTGAATTGATCAATCTCTGCCGCCCCCGCAATCTTTGGGATAAGAGTGATAAAATACTCATTCAAGGATTCAGGGAGGTGCTGGCCTCTAAGAGTAGGCATGACTGCATCAATAATTTGATTTCCAATGATATGCCAAAAGGTGATAAAGAATTTACCATTGAAGCCATCCGGCCCGGGAGCTTTGTTGGCTCCTAATTGTTTCATAGCCGAAATTATTTCCTCTCTAGTATAAGGCCTGCTCAGCTCAGAAATAAAGCTACCATTTAGCCGACCCTCCACCGCTCCCAAAAGGTCCCTATCCACCTGGGGTTGGGAAGAAGAAAAGAGATTTTGGAAATACTCTCTAGCAATGGATTCTATACTCTGCCAAGAATACTGCACAGTATTCCCGGAATCCAGGAGACCAAAGATCTCTTTGGATCTTTTATTAGAAGAAGCCCTAGCATGGAAATAACCCGTATTCTTATCTCCTTCCTTAATCCACTTATCTCTGGATCGTTGCTTCCACCAAATTTCCTCCCGGAAAGAGAGAAGCTCAATTTCCAAAACTAGCCTCTTTCTATTATTGATAGCTCCCAAAGAGCTATCACTAATAGAGATCTTACCTAACTCTTTCTTCTTAGTTATGATCTTCCATTTAATCTTGGTGATAGACCACCCCTTCCATTCACTCAGCTTCCGAGCACATAAGTCCAGAGAAGTAGTAATGATAGGGTAATTATTACTCCAGACATCCGTGACTATCTCTGCACACTTGGGGTCCAAACACCAACCATTTTCAAATCTGAAAATTTTTCCAGGAACTTTATGAAAACCAAAGAACCTGATTAGGAGAGGGCAGTGATCTGAAGCTTCCCGGGTAGATGTTCCACAGAAATATTGGGGAAGGCCTGTAACCCAGCAGAGGAGCAAAACACTCTATCCAATCTACTGTGGGAATGGAAGTCCCCATCCTGGCAATTAGTATAAGTAGAACTCTCTCCAAAGAACCCGATATCATGGAGATCACACTCAGCAATGGCCTCTCTGAACGGGGCCATGTGAACATCTTGCCTGATTCTACCCCCGATCTTCTCCGAGGCATGCAGTATCTGATTGAAATCCCCAGCTATCACCCAGGGCAAGCTAACTTGCTTACCAAGAATTCGGAGAAGTTTCCAGGACAAATGCTTAAGAGACCAATTGGACCACCCGTAAAACCTGGTGAATACAAAGTGGAGATCCCCCGGCATAGACATACTGGCAGACATATGATGCCTAGATTGAGAAATCATCGAGCATCCTAGGGAACTTTTCCACATAAGGCAGAGACCTCCACTCCTTCCTCTGTTTGACACTACTAGCCCGCTATACAGAAGGAACATTCCAAAGAAAAGCTCCATATCAATGTCAGATTTATGTGTCTCACTGAGGAAAATGATATCCGGGTTAAGTTTAAGAATTAAACTCTTAACCCAATAGACTGCCTTGGATTTACCTAATCCCCCACAGTTGAGTGATAAACAACTCATCTGACAGAGTACAACCGGGAAGAACTCAAAACCCCAGGCAAATCGAACAAACCACCGAGCAAATCAGCACGGAGAGCACCCCCTTGCCCGACAATACTGATCAATTACGGGGCCAAAAGCAGAAGCACTAAACCTGGAAATCCACTGTCAGGAACAACTGAGCAACCAGACCCTGAGCCACCCGATCAAGAACTTGCTATCCAGAAGAAGAAAATCAACCTGACCAACTAACACTCCAAAACTCTGATCAAGGAGAGGAGGAAAGATTCTGGAAAACCACCACCAAATCCCTAGACGACGAGGGGAAACCGAACTTGCCCAGGGGAATAAACCCGAGGAAAGAAATTCTGCCGCAATACTACCCCTTACTATAAGGAATCGAAACAGGGTCACCGAAGCATCAACCAATCGACGAAGAATAGCTCCACTCGACCGGAGGACCAGCCACTGGACCAAGATCAGTGAAGAAAAGCAGAACCTGCAAGACCCCAGAGACAAAACTACACACAGACGACAACAAATGGCAGAAACAAGAGCTGCAAAAACCAGATCGGAGGACCCGTGGTAAACCCAGGTCAAACCATAGACTACTGCTCCAGTACGATCCTGACTGAAATCCCAGGAGAAGCAGACTCCAACACGGTTACCCTGGAGGAGATTCACCACTACCGGGCGACTCAAAAACACAACCACAAACCTCACCGGAGATCCCTGAACTCGCTCCCGCCCCTAAACTCGCTCCCGATAATCGAACCCCAGGGAAATAGAAAGGGGACCAGACCAGAGAAGACTCAACTCACCAGCCGCACAAATCAATCACAGGAGAAGAGACGGAGACCAAAACAGATAGAACCAACGGACTGGATAAGTTGCCGACGACCACCTGAGGAGGAAGGAAGGGGCTAATCTCGCTGGAGGCAGACGAGAACCAAGAGGACGAGCGCAATCGCCTCTGAATCGCTTCCAATGGAGAGCGAAAATCCGTACAGTACGGAGCTTTTTCTTGGGGAGAAAAGGTCAATTGGTTAGAACTAAAACAGTATTTTGTGGTGGCCAAGGTAGTGTAGGATCAAAATGGGAAGAAAGGAGATGAATTGATCATTGAAATATAGAGGTTCAGTCTACAAAGGAAGTGGTCTTAGGTAGGTCATGAGTAAAATGTTCAAAACTGAAAAACTCAACTGCTCATGCGCCAACATGATCTTTCTTTTCTTGCATCTAGTGGGTTCAGCAAGAACCTAGACAATCAATAGAATTGGAAGCAAGGATCTCAACTTGATCGCGCGAGATTAAAAACCATTTCTTCATAGAGCTCAGACGTTAGTTTAGTTTCAGAGTACTGAGTATCATGTACCCCTCCAACCGCCCACACGTGTGTAAGAGCTCAAATGTCAACACATTTCAAGTAAATTGTATATTGTGTTGACATTTGAGTAAAAAAATTGAATTGCATTCACGATCAAGCACTTCAAGTAAATAAATTGTGTTGAAGAGTGGAAGTGATTCACAATAAATCCGGTGTCAACATTGTGTATTTTATGCTCACTCATAAACACGTGGGCTAGGTGACAACAAAAGTTAGTATTCGATTGACAGGGAGTAGATTCTTTCCGGAATGTGCGCATTAACTTGAAAAATGGATCGAGCTTAATAACCTAAGGTCCTAAGCAAAAGAGAGTAGGGCTTGTTCTCTCATCACCTTAATATTTGTAGATAGATTAATGCAGCTTTAAATAACATGTGTCAAGTTTTAATTGGTTTTTATTTTGGGTGGAACCCACCCCTTATCTCACAAAGGACCTTTATCTTAAATCTAGTATTTGCTGCTTTTTGATAAAGCTCAACATTAATGTGTTGATAGAACGGGCTCTAGATCTAGAATCTGACCTTTACAAGTGATTGATGATGAGTATGGGACTTTCTTGGCTACAGCTGGATACATCCCAGCGGCGCACTCTTTTTTTTTTTTTTAATCAAGCGCTCCGGCGTTTTTTAAAATTTTTTTTAAAGATTTTTTATTTCTTTCTTTTTCTTTAAAATAAAACTTAAAATTATTGTAACTTTTAATAGATAAGTCTAAATTGAAAAAGAATTATATCTTTGTTCACCTAAATTTAAACTCTACAAAACAAGACCAGTCATGAATATATTTTGACAATTTAAAAAAAATTATTTTTACATGTATGGAGCATAGAACGTAAAAGAAAACTTGTATAGATTGTCATACAAACCTGTACAAATGTTCACTAAAACATGTACATCCTCACGTAAAAACATGTACATCCTCGCATTATAAACATATAGATAGTCATATAAACCTGTACAAATAATTAAATATGTACATCCCTAAATTAAAACATGTACATATAAGGAAGAACACTTGTACAGACGGTCATACAAACATGTACAGATGTTCTTTAAAACATATACATTCTCATAATTGAACATGTACATTCTCACATTTGAACATGTACATCGTCACATTAAAACATGTACATTCTCACATTAGAATATGTACATTCTCACATTAAAGTATATAACGGCTTCCAAATAGATTACCCTAAACCCACACACCCTAAAACCCACACTAGAAAAGCTAAAAAATGTTTAGGGTTTGTAGTGGCAGACCCTAAACCCGCAACCACAAACCCTAAAAACATGTCAAGTTAGTTGCTACAATGTAAAGTATAGAACAGTTTCCAAATAGATTACCCTACCCCCAAAACACCCCAAAACCACCCTAGGATAGCTAAAAACGTCGAAGGCATTTTTAGGGTTTGCAGTTGCGGGTTTAGGGGTCCCTAAACCCGCTACCACAAACCCTAAAAACCTGTCGAGTTAGTTACTACAATATAAAGTACGAAACAAATTCCAAATAGATTACCCTACCCCCCAAAACACCCCTAAACCCACCCTAGGATAGCTAAAAAACGTCAAAGGCATTTTTAGGGTTTGCAGTGGCGGGTTCACAAACCCTAAAAACCTGTCGAGTTATTACGATGTATAAGTTTTTACGTGTGGATGTACATGTTTTAGTGAACATTTGTACATGTTTGTATGACCATCTGTACAAGTTTTTTTTACGTTTTATGCACTATACATGTAAATTTTTTTTTTTAAAAGTTATCAAAATATATTCATGACTGGTCTTGTTTTGGAGAGCTTGAATTTACATGAACACTGGTATACTTTTTTTTTATTTTGGACCTATATATTAAAAATTACAATAATTTTTAGATTTTATGATAAAGTAAGAAAAATAATAAAAAAAAAAAAAAAAAAAAAAGAAAAACACATGGTCCGAGCGCGCGTCCGCACAACTCCCCTCCATCCTTCTCTTTTTTTGCTGATATGTAGCTATCTACGTACATCTGGTTGTAGGCAAGATTTTGCCGTTGCGACCTCCTCATGTGTTTGTCATGCTATACGGTGGAGAAAAATATTGTTATAAAAACTGAAGACACACCAAGATGAGACTATAAAGATATGTGTTGAAAATAAGTCGGCTATTACTGTAGTAAAAATTTGATTTCTTACGAGAAGAGCAAGTAAATTGAGACGAAGTGTAATTGCCTTCATTATTACGTATGCGTTGCCAAGCCCTGGAAGCAAAAAAATTATTACGTATGCGTTAATGAGGTAAAACTTGAGTTTGTGAAAACACATGATCAAATTGTAGATACTTTTATTTATGAAACCCCTTAAGCAATGTGTTTTCATCAAGTCACGAAAAAATTAACTTTAAGTGGTGTGTTAAGTTAAAAGACCATAAATGTTTCTAATTAATAGTTACATAGAAATTTCTATAGTTGTAATTAAAATTGTATACCGACAATAGGTATATAGGAGAATAAAGTGAACTATATTGATCAGATTTTTTCAAAAGGTATAGTTTGTAGACTTTACTCGTCTTTTTACCATTGTAAATCCATAAAGTTGAGTATTCTGTTTGTTTTTTCGACAAAAGTAGCATTTTGTTTAAAGAGAATCGGGTCCCCATCATTTCTCTTCTATCATATCCTAACGGCTGACAAAGCAGCAGCTTTGAGTTGATGATCGTTGCTATTATGCTTCTGACTAAAAAACAAAACACTCATTAAGAACAATTTCTACTAGTAGAGAGGAGGAGAAATTTAGAACGTGTTTGAGTCGAGAAGATATGAGGGCGAGCTGAGAAGAGATTTGAGGTGCGCCGACCATATCTGTTATCCTATGACCGAATCGGCAACCAACACGGTGAAACTGCCCGAGATGATTTTTGAGTATGGTGTTCAATTAAATCATAGCCATTGAATCTTTAAAAAATAAATGATGGTTTATATTCCATTGTTTATTATAAGGGTATAGATGTCAAAATCAATTTGTAGTATTATAAATAAAGAAAAAATGCATTCTCCACCATCAATATTCCCACGGTGTAATTTTTTTTATCAAAAATTGAAATCGATGGTGATAGATGTAAGATTAAATTTTTAATTTTGAAAATAAAGAAAAAGAAAACCTCTTCCACGATCAATTTGCACGATCTGAAATTGAAATGGAATGATGATTTGAAAAATAAAAGATCCCAAGTTTTCAGCAAACATTTTTTTTGACATGAATTCTTAAAAAATATAAGAAGATAAGTGTTGGGCTGAGTTTATTTATTACTAACTAAAATCCACTCTTTCATTTTAAAAAATTGTGTTGTCTAAATTGAAAATGTACACTTTGATCAAACAAATCCACACTTGCAGTTTAAAAAATCTATCCTTTTAGATAAATATCTACACTTTTATCTAAAAAAGAAATTAATAAAAATGTCACTTCTATCAAATATATATACAGTTGCATTTTAAAAATCGGGTCATGTACTTATATATCTACACTATTACATATATAAGAATTAATATTAAATGAGTTTATATTCCTACAATCTAATTTACAAAAAAGGTGTAAACCATAAATTTTTTTAAATGCAAATGTAGCTCATCTAGTTAGAAAAAGGAAAGATAAAGATCCACATTTTAAGCAAATTGGTTAAAAATAAGCAATTAGAAAATCTTTTGACATGGACCCTTTAAAATAAATATAAAAACATCACAAGTGAAATTGGTGTGTATTTATTTGTTACTCACTAAAATAATTTAAATCTTCCATTTTTAGAGTTGTATTGTCAAAAATTCAAAATCTACATTTTTACTAAACAAATATACACAAACATTTTATAAAATCTATAATTTTACTTAAATATCTACACTTCTAATAAAATGAGAAATTATTAAAAATCTGTATTTATCAAACAACACCACACCTACATTTTGAAAAATCTATCATTTTACTTAAATATATATACAAATACACTTCTATTAAACAAATCTACACTTTTATCAAACAAATCTACACTACTATCAAACAAATCTACACCTACATTTTGAAAAATCCATCATTTTACTTAAATATATACACTTTTACTCTAATGATGAATTATAAAAATCTACACGTCTATCAAACAAATCTACACTATACTTTGAAAAATCAATCATTTTACCTAAATATCTACACTTTCAGAAATTAATAAAAATATAAATGCATGTCAAAGTAAATATTCCCACAATTTCTATCAATTTTTTAACCGAATTGGCACTAAGAAGTGATTTTGAAAAATAATAATAAAAAGATCCCACGCTTTAAGAAAAAACATTTATTTAGAATTGCAAATTAGAAATTCTGTTAAGAAGACTTTTTTTAAAACAAATATAAGAACGTCAAATAAAATAAATTCAATTTTTTATTTTATTAATTGTATTGTGTAAATTTAAAATCTACACTTTTATCAAAAAAATCTACACCTACATTTAAAAAATATATCAATTTACTTTAATACTTATATTTTGGAAAATCTAAACAGATATCAAAGTTTTTTTTTTTATTTTAGAAATAAAGAAGATATATTACACGATCTAGCTTTAGAGGAAAAAAACTATCAATATAATAAATATTCCCTAGCAATATATTTTTAGTGAAGTAATGAATTTAAAAATAAAATAATAAAAATACCAAGTTTTAAGTAAAAAAATCATTTTAAAATAACAAACTAGAAATTCTGTTGAGAAGACTCCGTATTTAAAATAAAAGCATAAAAAATAAAATCCACTATTTGTTATCAATTGTTTTCCTAAAATGACAATCTACACTTCTGTCAAACAAATCTACAATTACAATATGGAAAATCTATCAATTTACTTAAAAATCTACACTATCAGCTAAATAAGGATTAAATTTAAATACTACTCTTTTATCCAACAAATCTACACCTACATTTAAAAAATCTATTATTACTTAAATATCTACACTTTCACTTAAATATGGGGAATTATTAAAAATCTAAATAGATGTCAAAGTTCATTTGTAATTTTAGAAATAAAGAATAAATATTAAACGTGTCCCACAATCTAGTTTCTAAAGAAAAAAATAAATCATCAATATATTTTAACCGAAACCATAGTGAAGGAGGAAGTTTTTTTTTTGATATAAAAGAAAGAGGAAAGGGTAAAGGATGTGGCGTGGAAAATGTCGTTATATTCAATAAGATGGTAGTTATTAGTGGAAAAAGTTGTCTATTATACCCTTCTATATTTATTTGTTTGTTTTTAAATTTTTGAAAACTAATTATTAACTAAGTAAAAATATTTACGGTTGGATTAATATTTGAAAAACTAAATTCTAATCTAAAGGCTAAAAATGTGTTGAGCATATGCCCAAACTACCTACACATGGGCATGGTCCCTCCTTTGATCGGCAACACCCGAAACGTTTAGAATAAGTATACATTCATTGTACTACGATGCTACGCTTTTCCTTCCCAATGCTCTGCTGTCGACACACACATTGGGCTTTCTTCCTTAGGGCATCCACAATAACAAAAGTGGATTCCACCCATTAACAAATATTATTTTATTATCTCCTCTCACAATCTCTTTTGTTTACCTAGGTTCTCTAAAAAGAGGGTGTCTTAGGGCATCCACAATGGTGTGAAATCCACTCTAAATTAATAAAACAAAAGGATAAAATATGACATGAAGGAGAGAAGTTGTGTGAGAGTTTCTTAACTAAGAACCCTAAGGGCATCCACAATAACAAGAGTGGATTCCACTCTCAAATAATAATATTTTATTCTTTTCCTCACAATCTCTCTTCTTTTGCTAAGACACCACTTTTTGGGGTTCTTAGTTAAGAAACTCTCACACAACTTCTTTCCTCCATGTCATATTTTATCTTTTTGTTTTATTAATTTAGGGTGGATTCCACACCATTGTGGATGCCCTAAAAAGTGGGTGTCTTAGCAAAAGAAGAGAGAGATTGTGAGGAGAAGAATAAAATATTATTATTTTGAGAGTGGAATCCACTCTTGTTATTGTGGATGCCTTAGTTAAGAACCCCTCTCACATCCTCTCTCCTCCACCTCATCATTTTATTTTTTCTTTTTTAACATTATGGGTGGAATCCACACCATTGTGGATGCCCTTAGTCCTTAGTTTCAGTCACGTAAAATTACAGAGGAATAATGAATTGTTTGAAAAATTACTCCATTAGCGTACTATATAATCAGCATCTTCTTCTTAATTACTTAATTAAGATCGAATATCTACACAGCTAATCAGAGATATGTTAAAGTTTTTTTTTTTTTTTTGAAACAAAGAGATATGTTAAAGTTGTATCAGAAATAATGTGAAGGTGCGCGTTACTGTGAAGTCAAACAAGTCTAAACCTCGAAAATAAATTGTACTGTATAAAAGACATTAATTACTAGCAAGTCCATAATCTTCACTTCGGGTATGAAATTAATGTTGGGAATCGTACTTGGCTTCCAAAAAAAATGTTGGGAATCGTACAAATATGATATGCGGGTGGGGGTGAGGGTATTGATGGTTATAATTTATACTATGAGGGTATTGTTACTGTCCTATTTTGTTTTGTTATTACTTTATAATTTGATTGCTTGCAATCAGCAGCTGTACGCTTTCAATGATAAAAAAAAAACTATGAACGTATTGTGTTCTCTTCTTTTACTCTAATTATATTAAAAAAGGGTACATCAAAGGTTGTTATTTTATCTATTTTTTATCCAATATTTTCTTTGAATATCTTATCAAGTAAAAAATGAATTAAATATTTCTTAATTAAGTTTTTGCTATATATAATATTGGACAACTTTGTAATGAAATATTCTTAGCATGTATTTATTTACGTATACATACACGTCTGCAAATAAAAACTGTAGTAGAACAGTTGAGAATTTGATAAATAACAGTAATAAGAAAATAAATAAAAATGTACAAAACTAGCTAGTATCGAAGTCTGTGTGGTTTCAATCTTTTATCTTATGCAAGTATTTTGAATTATTATTTTGAGTTTTTAAAAGTTGAACTTTTATTCTAGGATTATGTGTAAGTGAATAAAGTGAAATTTTATTACAAGCAATATTTAAATTTAAACAAGAATTTAATTTAAGACTTCGATACTTATATATTAAACTAACTTTTAAGATATTATTCATTATCTATGATATAAATACTTGACCGATTATATTTTTTTACTCTTAATATTAGAATAATTAGACGTCCTTTTAGTAGTTACTTATATGTAAATTGTTGTTTTATTAAGTATTTTAATTAAATTAAATTCAATAGAATAATATTCTAAACTGATGGGGTTTTTTTTTATTTCCAGAAGGTATCATACAATCCTCGGTATTAAAGTTGTCGGCCACAAAGAATATTTCAAAACTTTTGTTCTTTTCGGTTACATGTCTTAATTTATCAGGGTGAAATACATTTATAATATGGACAGAGATGGGCACGTACCACTCTTCTTTTTATTTTATTTTTCTGAAAACCCATCTAATAGATTATTATGAGATTATATACTAGTAACAACTGCAGTGAAAGTCTGAGCAGATCTTGAAGAAAACATAGCAAACATAAACGTCCTACTATAAAAATAGTCTATTTCAGTGTTTTTATGTCAGCAGTCGTAAAAAACTATTGAAATAGAGTATTTTAAATTTTTTTGGAAATTTCTGCCGTTGTTTGTAGAAACTGCCGAAATAGATTTTCAAAATTTTTCTTTTTTAAAAACAATCACCGAAATAGTCTTTATAATATCAGTCAAATTTTGACCTTTCGTCCAATTCACCGCACTCTCACCGAAAAACAACTCTATCTTTTGCTTTCTCTTGTGAACCACCCTGCGAACCACCGCCTGTTGTGAACTCGACCACCACTAAGCCCACCGTTGACGTTGCCTTCGCCCACCGAAGTCGGCCACCTTCCTACAACCGCACCATTTGTTTGAAACCGCAAGAGTATTAATGAATAGACAGCAGTGAGAGGTGAGTTTTGAATTTAGGCTAAAATTGTCTATTTGTTGTGATAATTGTTCAGATATAGATTGTAATGTGATTGTGGATGATGAATTTAATTGGGTGTGTAACATCTATGAATATATGTAGTATTAAATTAGTAGAACTACAAGTGCACAAAGGTGCTTGATAAAATGGGAGTGGAAAATTGTGTTGTTTTCACTCATTTATTTAACTTCATGTGTGTTTGTGCCTCTGTAGACATAAATCACTAGAACTGATGCACTAGATTGAAGATGGGGTTGAAAATAATTCATTTGGGAACCCGTAATATACTTTAACTTATCTGTTCATCCTTTTCACTCACTATAACTTTGCAATCCTAACTACGAACATACACAGGTTGTTGGGTTTCTCTTTATTCTCTACTTGTGTTTGTGCCTCTGCAGAGATTAGTACTTAAGGAGATGCTTAACTCTTGCATGCCAGATTGAAGAAGGGGCTGAAAAGAATTCATTTGGGAACCAGTAATATACTCTAACTTATCTTCTTTTCTTTGATGATTGACTTTGTATTTGATTGCTGCAAATTGTTGAAATTCGGTTTGATGAATGAATTTGTATATAGTTTGATTTCTGCCAATTGTTGAATTTTTTTGCCATTGTATGTCTTTGGTAAATGCTTAATAATGAGCATGGGATGGATAAAATTATGCAAAGGTCATGTCAATTTTTTTCTAGAAATGTCTTACGATATTGTTTGTTGTCTATATGTAACAGCTTTTATTTTTCTTTATCAGGTCTCACTGCATATTAGTCTACGAATTCCTACGAACCACCTCTGTCGCTTCCCACCTTCGCCCCTACCATTCTAGTATCCTTCTCTCTCCATAAATCCTAAAAACAAGTAAGTAATTTAACTTCGGTTTATGTTTATAATTTGGTTTCACTACTAGAAAAAACGGCATTAGCGACGGACAATTCCGTCTCTAATCCGTCGCTAAACGATATTAGCGACGGATTAGAGACGGAATTGTCCGTCGCCAATGCCGTCATCGCTAATGCCAAAGTCGCGTCGGAACCCGTCATCCGTCGCCAAATAGCGACGGATTAGAGACGGAGGCGTCCGTCGCTAAATCCAAATTGGCGACGGATTAGAGACGGACTGTCCGTCGCTAAGCTGGCGACGGAAATTTATATTTTTTATTTATTTGTTAGCGACGGACATTCCGTCGCTATTCCGTCGCTAATCTGTTTTAATTTTTAAAAAATATTTAATATTTTGTTTCGTAGCCATATTTTCACCTGTAAATGTGGACATATAACACATTTTATTCATATCCACCTTTAATATGCAATACCATAAACAGTTGTACTCATTAATCTCACTAGCAGACCAAAAATAAATGTTCAGTCAACACAACCATGAAATAGTGCAGTCGAATTTGATACAGACATAGTTCAAGCTAATAAAGTCAAATATTATCTATCTAATACCCCCCCCCCAACCATGTCCATCCCCTGGACGATATCCCATATGATCACCCGGACCACCCGAACCACCTGAGCCATCATGTGGATCTCTAGGCCACTGACCCCATCCACCCGTACTAGAGCCAGCACCAGGATCACCGTACGGTAGACTCTGCTGAGAGGGAAACATTTGGGAGATCTGCGCTCGTATCATCCTCTGCATCTCCTCGCCGTATATCTCCTGGCGCATCGTTTCCCTCTCCTCAATACGAACCTGCCGCCTGTAATTTTCATCGAACTTCTGAGTCAGATCCTGCTCAATCTCCATCTTCATGGACTCGTATGTGCTATGCTCTTTGCCGGAAGCACGTGAGCTAGTGCCGGTGGAGTGAAATGAATCAGGGAAGTACGCCGGTGCTAGCTCGCCCACACCATAGACCCTCTGCTTTCTGGATTTCCCTTCAACAGCCTTATAAAAAATTTCATTAGGGTCTACTGGTGTGGCTTGCAGAGATGGATCATCAGGAGTGGTTGACTCCTGAGTGGCAGCATCTAACAGCTCTTCGTATTTATGCTTCATAATCATAACACAATGATATATATATAATTAGTACTCATCGCTAATGAATAAATTTCAATAATGTAATCAACTTAAATAAGTTAAATTAAAACACTTACAGCAGTTTCCTCGACCTTGGGGCATACAGGCACACTGTTTCCATGCTCATCCTTGCTCGAATGAGTGTGTATGAACAATGTGTAAGCATCCGGTTGTGTACCGTATTTCTTAGTCTACAAAAAAAACACTTGATTAAATTAGAAGCAAGCCTTTAAAAAATTTAACAGAACCTCCCCTGTTTTTTTACATTTCCCACACATAAAAACCAGGATTGTTCAGTCAGAATCAGATAATGATTAATCAATCAAGGCTTAAAAAAATCTGACATAACCTCCCCTGTTTTTATGCATTTGCCCACACATATACAATCCAATATTGCACATATCAGAATCTGATAACAATCACAACTCACATAATGCATTCAAAGTTGCATTATCACATTCACATTCACATTCACATTCACATTCACATTCACATTCACATTCACATTCACATTCACATTCACATTCACATTCACATTCACATTCACATTCACATTCACATTCACATTCACATTCACATGTACTTGCATCCATTTTCATATACACTTACATAACAAAAAAAACTCACCAGAACCCTCTGATGCTCCTTTATCGAGCGAGAACCGCATGCATGAGTAGATAGACCACCGCCAGGTGTATGCTCAGTCCGCCGGTTGCGAGAGTTAATCTCGCTGATCTTCTTACGCTTCTCATTCGCCCATTCGTGTTCCCAAGCCTGCCAGATTTCATCGCTGACTTTTCTCCTCATTCTCTTAGCCTTCATCTTGTAGAGTGTGTCTGAATAACGTTTTCTGCCAAGGCGCAGAATATCTCATAGACAACACTCTCAAGGGCAGGATCCCAACGGAAGCGCTTCTGCATAAATTAGTAAGTGTAAGCATAACATATACAAAAAAAGAAGTTAAATATCAAGAATGGTTAAATACCTTGAATTCATTGAAATAGAATCTATGCCCGTCCTGGCCCAAACCCTCCCAATTATACCCTCTGGAAACCACCTCGTCTCAAAGCAAGGAAGAAAAGAACGAGCAACCTTGTTTGCAGGTAGTAGCTCCCTATAATTATATAATGCGTCACAAATTGACAATTAGCATATATATTTAAAACAAAGTTTATTGAGAATTGTTTTTTACTTACATAGTACTTACCTGTCAGAGATAGTAATGACCACGCGGGGATCAACACCACCACCGTGTGTAGCGTCTGAGCTATGCGGTGCTTCGTCAGATGGTGGTGAATCATCATGTAGTGAAGGAGTAGACTGATGTGGAGGAGTAGACTGATATGGAGGTAGGTGACGTGGAGGAGTAGGCTGCCGTGGAGGTGGAGGAGTAGACTGTCGACGTAGAGGTAGAGATACAGATCGACGTCTCTCAACAGACGGCTGTGAATCTGGGACAATCGAAGAATGGTGTGGGTGAGAGTCGAAATAAGGGGTCCCCATGGGTGCTCGTCCTGACAAGGAGTGAGAAGGGGCGGATGTGTAGAACCCAACGGGATTCATGACCGGAACCATCCACATGATCAGCTGCAGGCTGCTGCGAATCACCTGGGGGAGTAGAAGTGCTGGCCCTGCTTCTGCTTCGACCAAACGACCACCCAGATTTAAAAAAACTTCTACCACCTGCCATCACTGTGAAAACCCATGCATGACAAACATCACATTAAACAATTAGTAGAATAAATATTTTTATACACTAATTAAAAAACAAATGAAATCAATAATATATTGTTGTTGCATAGTAGTTGTATGTAAGTTTACTTTTTAAATTTATGTATCTGTTATGTCTACTAAATCAAATGTTTCTTCATCATCGACCAAAGGTGATAAAACCACATGATCTACGGTTTCATCTTGCAGTGGCTGAACCTCCTCATCAACTGCTGATGAGTCGGGCATGTTCAAAGTGCTTCTCGCTTTCACTTTAGAGACAGCCCACCAATCTTTCCTATCCCTCTTCTTTGATGGGTATGAGCAATAATACACTTGAACGGCTTGATCAGCTAACATAAACGGCTCGTACTTGTCAAATTTTCTTGTGTGATTAATGTCAACCAGCTTATATCGAGGATGTACTTGTACTCCTCTCTTTTCTGGGTCAAACCAATGACAATTAAACATTACAATCTTCTTCACAGGTAATGCGGGATACTCTAATTCGATGATCTCTTTCAGCACCCCGTAATAATCATACTCTGAGTCACCATAGTTTGTCCCAGATATGCAAACACCACAGTTGTACGTTGTACGGTCTTCTGAGTAAGACTCTGTGTGGAATTTGTACCCATTCACATAGAAACCAGAGTAGGAGGTTGCCACGTTCAACGGGCCTTGGGCCAAGCTACGAACGAATTCGTTTGGCGTGGTAACATCGTTTGACTGTAATTTAGAAAAAATAATATCTTAATACCATATTTTGTATTGACCTTTATGTATATATAAAGTCACTCACATATGATCGGAACCATAAGGGAAAATCTGTTTCCATCTTAAGGTTGATTGTCTCATCCATTAATGTTGGTTCTACTTGTCGTAGTTGTCGCTCGTACATTCTACAACAAAAGATTTAAACTGAATTGTGAACACACTATTGAATTATACGTAAGAACGATGAATATAACTAATATTTGTATATATCTTACTCAAAATAAGGCTCCATTTCTGCACAATTTCGTAGAATGTACGATTGAGCGGCATCTAACTCACGAGCTGTCAACATTCTTCTTGTTCCTTTGCCAATCGGTTTACCCATTGTTTTAAAAACAGATAATCTTTCTGGGTTGTCATCAACATCCTCTACAATTGTCTCGTTTCTACCAAGCTTGTATGGGTACGATGGTCCATCGTCAACGAAGTAAAACTTTGTGAATTTGGTGATCTCTTCCAGAAGGAATCCATTGCGAATGGATCCCTCAACTTTGTTGTTGTTTCTGATGAACCGTTTCAGTTTCCCCAAGTACTATATAATATATATATATATATATATATATATGCAAACCAGTTACACCAATGAGTTACATATCACAAAAGTACAACATGTAGTACGTGCATTATTGAAACTTGTATAGAATGTACCTCTCAAACGGATACATCCACCTGTACTGCACAGGTCCACATAAAGTTGCTTCAAAGACGAGATGAAGAGGGAGATGTTCCATTGAGTCAAAAAAGCTTGGTGGGAAATTTTTTCCAATTTGCACATTATTTCTGGAATTTGACAGTTTAACCTTTGCATATTCGACTCTGAAAGCGACGTGCATGTCAACTCCTTGAAAAATAGGCACAGTTCGGTAATTGGCTCCCACACCTTTTGATCAAGAAGATGTCAAAAGCTATGGGCATCAACCTTTGCAAGAAAACATGACAGTCATGACTTTTCATCCCAAACATTTTTCTGTTGGCCATGTCAACACACCTCCAATGTTAGAAGCAAATCCATCAGGGAACTTTAAATTTTTCACCATTCACACAAGATTTGAATACTATCTCTGTCCATGACATATTTTGCCTTAGGAATTATGTTTGAACTCAAATCCGGTGCCAACTCAGGACGGTTGCAATAATCGTTCAACTCTTGCCTCGAGTTAAATGTGTCTTTCGTCTTGTCCTTCACATTTACAACTGTGTTGAATATGTTTTCAAAAACATTTTTTTCAGTGTGCATCACATCTATAATATGTCTGATCAATAAATCTTTCCAATACGGTAGATCCCAGAAGATACTTCTTTTACTCCATCCACATGTTTTAGCAATTTGAACATTTACTTCAGCCGAACCAATCTCAGTGACCTTCATAAAACCCATCCGAGTCAACTCTGCAAGTATTTCGTCACCAGTTTTGAAATGTGGGGCAACCTTGGTCTCTCTGTGCCCTTTACGAAAAGACTTTTTATCATTACGAAACTTGTGGTCTGGAGGAAGAAGCGTAAAGCCTTTTCAGCCTTGGAATGAGAGGGAAGTACTGCATCTTCTTGAAAGGTACCTTACTTTTTCTCCTTTTGTCCCCTCTTTGATGGGCTTGTATCTGGGACGAGTGCAAAACTTGCATACATCCAGATCTTTATCTTCTCCCCAGAAAATCATACATAGTTCGGAACAACAATCGATTTCTTCATAAGGTAACCCAAGACCACGTATGATTTTCTTTGCTTCGTAGAAGTTTTTTGGAATGTCAGTGTTTTCTGGACGGAGCTCGCAGTAGGTTTTGCAAACTCGATCAATCAATGCCTAAGGTGCTTGGTAGTCATTCTTAATGGACATTAATTCAGTGGCGATAGATAGTACACTATGATGCGTGCCACTGAATAACTTTCTTTTAGCATGTTCCATCAACTCATAATATTTTTTAGCCTCAGGATTTGGAGTATCCTCTAGATCCTCTTCAACCTCCTCCATAAAATTAAATGTATCCCCGAATTCTTCTGGAACCTCACCAACAGCATGTGCAATCATTTGCTCTAACATTTCAACATGTGGAACCTCATTAGGCGTAGTGCTTCTCGAGGTAGATTGTACGGGTGTGTTATCTTCTCCATGGAATATCCAATCAAAGTGACCGTACATAAAACCTTTCTGTGCTAAATGAACCTTAACAACATCAGGCTTGAGATATTGTCTGTTTCTACACCTTGTCATGTCGCAAGGGCACTTAATTTTACCATCTTCCATACATTCAGGGTGTTGTAGTGCAAAAGTGACAAACTCTTCCATCTTCCTCAGCCATTCGATAGAGATTCTACCTCTCTCAAAGGTTCTCTCATCGTACATCCACAATCTATCGGGTCTCATGCCTATCGGGTTGATGACGAGGTCTCATACCTATCGGGTTGATGACGATTCACATTTATCAATCGAAGAACGAATTGGACTGGAGAAAGACAAAAAGAAGACAAAAGAAGAAGAGAGGAAGAAGAATAAGAAGAAGAAGAAAAAGAAGATAGATGGTGGTGGTGTCCGGTGTGTCCGGTGGTGGTGGTGGGTGCCGTGCCATGCGACTACGCCTGAGGGAGGAGACCAACCGAAATATAAAATACGGTGATTATCAACACTACTTTAGTTCAAACTAATAAAATTTTAAAAAAATTCGACATAGTCTCCCCTATTTTTTACTTTTCCGCTTATTTCTAAGCATCCCACAAGGACGATTCACAAATACCAACAGTTATCAACAAAACCCAACAGATTGTCCACACAATATCTACAACAGCCTACAACAGATCCAACCACTTGATTCATCGACGCAAATTAAGTAACTAACAAAACACACACACAAAAGTAACTATATATATTAAATAAGAAATAATATATCCTAATATAAAATCAAGTTTAAAATATATATTAACTTAATTCATTTTATCAACTTAATTATACAATTAAATTATCAACTGAATTATTTAATAAGAAACAATATATATTAAAAAATATACAGTTAAATTATGTATATATTCTAATATAAAATCAAGTTTAAATTATATATTAACTTAATTCATTTTATCAACTTAATTATACAATTAAATTATCAACTGAATTATTTAATAAGAAACAATATATATTAAAAAATGTACAGTTAAATTATGTATATATTCTAATATAAAATCAAGTTTAAAATATATATTAACTTAATTCATTTTATCAACTTAATTATACAATTAAATTATCAACTGAATTATTTAATAAGAAACAATATATATTAAAAAATATACAGTTAAATTATGTATAAATTCTAATATAAAATCAAGTTAAAATCACGAACTGTCACTTAACTTATAAATTTCAGTTCGAAACGTTCTCATTATGTTAATTCACCAAATCAATTTTCGGTTTCACAATATTATAACCCTAGGTCTACTACAATAAAAAAAATCTACAACTAACATTCATAATTACCAAACAACATCAACAAATTTGTATACTAACAATTTTTGATATACCCATGCCATTTGGAACTAAAATTTGTAAAACTATCCATAACAGTAAGAATTGACAACTGAAATTAACTAATACAAACTATATAATCATTAATTACTTCTAACAACACAATTTTGCAAGCACACAACACTGAATTTTGATATACCCATGCCATTTTCGGTTATATATATATTAACACTAAAATTAGTGAAAAATTAAACAAAACTGCAAAATTAGCAACTACAATACTCACAAACCAACAACACACCAATAACCACCAGTTCATAGCACCAATTAACAAACAATAACTCACAAATTTACAAATCTTTAACACAATTTTCGTAACCCTAGAATTGGCTGAAACTAACCAAATTTGCCGCAGTGAAGTTGCAGGAGTATGCAGAGGTTGTCTGGGACGTTTCGGTGGCCGGAAAACTAGCTAATGGCGGCGACGGAGCCTGAATCTGGCCGGAATGGTGGTCTGGTGCGTGCAGGAGAAGAGAGGAGGCAGAGGAGAGGGAAGCAGCGACAGATATGCGCGAGGGAGGAAGAAGAAGAAAACGCGTCGGATTTATCTAAAAGAATTAGCGCGCAAATCCGTCGCTAAAGATAAGTGAAACGGCGTCGTTTAAATTAGTAAAATAACTCGCGGGCGATAACACAGTGGATCAAAACGACGTCGTCCTTTTAGCGACGGATACGTGTCCATCGCTAATATTTTTTTTTTTTTAATTTAAAAAAAAGATAGCGACGGAACAACCGTCGCCAGTCCGTCGCTAAAACAGGCGCCAAGACCGGAAATTTTGGCGCTATCGGACCCGCCCAAATACCGTCGCTATTCCCTCGCCGTTCCGTCGCAGAATTATCCGTCGCTAATCCGACGCTAGTCCGTCGCTAAATAGCGACGGATTTTAGTCCGTCGCCAATTCCGTCGCTATTCACGTACTTTCTAGTAGTGTTTGGAACCATAGAGTTAGGCTAGCTTATCTGATACTCATCCAGCCTCACTCCATTAAGATATACACACATGCAAGCAAATACAAACCATACTATAGAAACGAATTTTAGTTTAGGTAGGGTAATTCTCATACCCATTTTATGTTTCACATATAGTATGAAACATGACTGGATGTATGGTGATCAAAGGGATCAACAAGATACTGAAAGAAGTGGCAATGCAAAAATAGGACAAAGGCAGTGAAAATTCCACGTCCTTCTATTGACTGCGGTGTCATTACAAAATTTTCAAGCATCGAGGAAATTTAATTCCACCTGAAGACCCATGGTTTCATGACACATTTTAGATGATGGACTTTTCATGAAGAATCTGCTAAAGATAGTGATATGTCCTCGTACAACCATGATAGGTGTCAATTAAGAAGTGACAATACGTTTGATACTTTGAACGAGTCGAAACTCCTAAGTTATCCAGGTTTCAATGATAGCCAGACGAGTTACCATGATGAGCAAATAGAGAAGATGTTTGATAAAATGGAGGACTATTTTGTCGATAGGTCGGATGAGTATCAAAGGTTTTTGGATGCATCAAAGACGGCCTTGTACCGACATGCCGCACAGAGTTTTCCCTAATCAAAAAAGGGGGAAAATGTTGGTGGTTTTTGATAAGTCACTCTGTGTAACATACTGTGTCTGAGTTACAAACCCACTAATCTGAAGTCAGAGAGAAGTGAAGAATGAAGATTACATTCAGGAGAATCTTTGCTGGAGAAATTTTAGGGAAGATTTTATTCTGAATATTAATGAGTATAAAATCTAAACAGATTTTATACTCTTGCTTTTCACGCCGTTTTTATCTTTAGGATTATTATTCAGTTTAGATAGTCTTCAACATCTATATAAGTAATATTGTTCTCTGGAGCAAATTACGTTTTTCCAACATAGAGAAATACCTAGATTGAGAGAGAGCTCGTGTGTATTGTTGTAACTTCTCTAGATTGAAAACAATCATAGGTTAGTTATGTGTTCTCACAAGGAAAGTCTGTTTTCCTTGTGACATTTTTGTATCGAGCAAGATACGAGTTAATAAAGTGAGGATTCACGTGTGTGTATGTGCTTTCGCCTCTCTATTTGCTATTTTTATACTCGCTGAGTTCGTCGTCAGTCTGTTACTCACAAGCAGATATATCTTGAGTAACAACCTCACTAAGAACTGCTGTTGCAAGAACCTACATAACCTTACTATCCTCAACCCCGTCTTTCTCCTAGTGAAGCCAACCCGGACTCGCCCTTCCAGCTCACATCCATGACCCAAATTAATATCCCTTTCCTTCTCCTTACCTCTTAGCGATGCATTCTCGTGTGCCAGGTGTAAAGCGACGACAATTAAAACATGAAAGCAGGGAGTTTTTCATATGTGAGGCAAAATTTATGCTTCTTTCCTACCATGCATGCAATTAAGCATCTACTAAACGGCTCTAAAACATTCACTAAAACTCTAATGCGTAGATAGTCACTCGATTTATTAGGACCCTTTCTGCATACTCCATAAAACGTCCTATGTTATTACCGAATCTTCCAGCAATTTCCACCCTGTAAAACATAAATGGAGAAGAACAAACAGAGATGAGATGTTTCTAGGATTGATTTTTGAAGTGGTGGTAGATAAGAATCCGATGGGAAAACGATGAGATAGTGAAGAGGGAAGAGAATTGTCGCCGGGGAGAAATTTTCCTAATGTATTAGTAACTATGATTTTATACCCAAGTCTCGGATATAGAACAAGAAGTGTAAGAAGGATAGTGCAGATAAAGAGGACATCCAAGCCACATGCCAACTGACAAAATAGGATAGAAGCTTCCGCATCACAACAACCCGGTAGTCCACTACCTCGATCATCCAGCTTCTACATGATATATGTTTGTTTATCACATGTTGGTGGTTGCAACAACGAATCTTCCTCTTCGTGAAGGATTTTCGTCGCTGGTACGTACCACTTTTTGGTTAGTAAAATTCTTTGATTTTGGGAGTGGACTTAACAGTATTCAACGAAATTCGATCGATCCAACTCCTTTAGAGTCATATATCATAAATATATCTTCTTTTCTATATAGTCGTCATAAATGACATTCGAATCGAATCTTTAATTAGTTTCTAGAAAACAAAGCTACTGACTAACGTCCTATGTTTTCCAATCCAATCCGTCTTCAAACTTGTCTATCGTCGCCAGCTCATCATAGATCAATCCTACTTATGTTACTTACTTTGAGAACAAGCTAGTTACAACAATCTTTTGGTCAACGCCCACCTCTAACAGTATTAGCTTCCATAGCGTGACTAGTCAGGTTTTTTGACATCTCTTCCGAACTCTCCAGACACTCTTTCAAGAATTTCGTTTTCCACCTTACCTGACCTGACCTGACCTGACCGATCTCTTTATATATTCAACGGAACGGAGACCCTGGCGAAAGCGCCAGGGTATAATATGGCGTAGATCCACGTGTAGGTATGTGGTTGGGTGAAAAAAAAAAGAATAAAAAATTAAGCCTTGCATAGCAGCGTCCGCTTCCCACGTCGTTCGATTTACGCTCGCCTGTTCAGAGAGCAAATTGATCACCTCACAATTGCTCAATCAGATCATTCACGGTTGATTTCAACTCAACTTTTGACAGAGGAGATTCGACCACTCATGCCACAAACGCACCATCCGTCCAATCAAACAAATTCAGTTTCAGCTCAACTCACAACAGAGCAAAATCATCACAACACAATCGGACCAACTGATCAACGAGGATCGATTTTTGTTCACTGATTCACAAATCAAATTCATAAATCTAGCATTGGAACAGAATATCAACCAAATTCATCAGACATGTATCGCATCAGATTATCAGTTTACAGTGACGATGAATCAACACTGACAATACGAAATTTTAGCTGACGATAGGAAAACCTAGACAAAAAACACTGTCAATGAGCTGCAATACAACAGTGGAGACTGATGGTATACTGCACTGACGATGAGCAATGACGATGAAGAAAATCAACTTTCTCACATCAGAATTGAATCTAATGGTATTGATTTGTTGTAAAAGTATTGGTTTATTTACAGAAGATTATATGTTCAGTTCACTTTTGTTAAAGTTTAATATACATTCTGTCTTGTTAGTGTAAAGTAAATCATGTTTCATAAGTGAATCAGCAGTGTTTTTATAATGCATCAAATGATTTAACAAAATGAATCATAAGTGTAATAAAAGTGAATTATTGTCTGCTATAATTTTATCTCAAATATTATAATCTTCAAATTTATGATAATTTAGTGCAATGGTGAATCTTATTCTAGTAAAACTTGAATCATCATTGTTATATAAGTGAATAATTATGTGGTATATTTTTTTATGCTAAAAGTATGGTTTAATAGTAGTGTAGTAGTATACAACAGGTTTAGGGTCTAACGATCTCTGATTCACTTTTTAACGACCTTTGATTCACTTTTTAACAACCTTTGATTCACTTTTCTTAAACTTAAGATTCACTTTTCTTAAACCTCTTATTCACTTTAGTTAAACAATCTCTATTTACGATAATCACTTTTCTTAAACATCTGATTCACTTTTCTTAAACCCATGATTCAGTTTATAAAAACCTCTGATTCACATTTCTTAAACATCTTAATCACTTTAATTAAACAATCTCTGCTTACGAGATTCCGTTTTCCTATTACTCTGATTCACATTGTAACAACCTGTGATTCACTTTTTAACAACCTTTGATTTACTTTTCTAAAACCTTTGATTCACACTAGTTAAATAATCTCTGTTTATAAGATTCATTATTTTTAAACCTCTTATTCCCCTTTAAGCAACTCTCCGATTCCCTTTTCTTAAACATCTGATTCACTTTTAAAAAAAATATGATTCCCTTTTGTAAATCTCTTATTCATGTAAAAATGAATCAACAGTGTTAACAAAGTGAATCATATGTTTACGTAAAATGAATCAGCATTGTTATGAAAGTGAATTATTTTCTGCTATAAAATTCAGTTTCAGATTATAAAGTTTCATATACACTGTGATGTGTTAGTGCAAAGTGAATCTTCTGTTTACCTAAAAATGAATCAACAATGTTATAAAAGCGAATTAGTTTTTGTAGAGCTTTTATGTTAAATTGTGAATTTATTCATGCAATAGCTGAAGCGGCAACTGTTGATCAACCGGAAATTGGTTCCACAGCTGCTTCCACGTACACTTCACGACAAGTCTACTAGTTTCAGTCAACCGATACCCACATTTCACTCACTCATGAAACGTCAAAGCCCACCGCTCATGCTCACTTTCTCTCTTCTTCCCTCTCAAATCCGGACCATCTCTCTACTGTTAATCATCTCGGTGTCTGCAAATCCCTCCTTTTTTCCTACAAACATTAATCCAATAAAATTCATCAAGTTCCATCTCATCCCCTTTCTTCATCTATTTCCTGCTCTCGTGCCCCCCATTTCCCATGGGTTCAAATTCTTCTTCTGTTAAAAACCCAGACTGACGTCCGAGAGAACAAATTGTTCCACCCCTTCCTTTTTTCTCGTTTCAGATGGGCAAATACATGAATAAAGGGAAGATCACTGGTGACGTGGCGGTAATGGAGTTTCCACAATCTGGCCTTGGAGTCTGTACCCATGCCAAAACCCTCGTTCTCCAGCCGAACCCAGCGCTCTCTTACCTCCAGCTTTGTAGTCGCCGATTAGAGAAGCCCCAATTCCTTCTGCCGGTACTGCGAATTCATGTTGAAAGGAAGAAGAAAGACAGAAGAAAATTACACATATAACCTTAAAAATGAAATTACAATTCTACCCATCGCCATATTACAACCTGGCGCAAGCGCCAGGTTCAAAAACGCGATATTCAAAACCCAACCAGACTAAACTAGCGCGGGCACGGATTTGTGACGGACTCCAAATCTCCGTGGTTGACGGAAGTTTACATTTTACTTTTTTTTATTGTGTCTGCTATGGACTCATGTTTTGTATATCCCCATCTGAAATGTAAAACAATGAGCTCGGAATTCAACTATTCAAAAACATCACCCACAAATCCAGATAATTAAGAATATGTTTTATATAAAATAATTGATGATCATTACTTATATTATATTATGATAATATTATTTACTAGTATCAATTAGGTGCTTATTAAAATGAAATCAAGGGTTTGAGTTTGACATACGTATCAATAACCGGTAGTTGTTAATCTAATAACAAACAACACCTTAATTAACATACTTATCATCCATATTTTTGAAAAAAAAAACTTATCATCTGCAAACTACCATATATTTTCTTAGCATTGTTACATTTAAAATGACAATTATATATGCAAAATAACTGATAACATGTGTTTGCAGCATTTACCTAAAAATACCATACTATGATAGTTAAAACGTTTAAAGTTTATTTTAAAGATATATGTACAAAAATGGAGCATATATCAATTTAAAATACAAGTCTTCATCAACTAAATTAATTTAATAAAAAAATTCTAATATAAAAAACACAAGCTAATATTTATATTATCTACATTAAAAGGTGACATATAATGCTTTTAAAAATATTGAACCTAAAGATATTAGCCTTTAGATTATATGTTATTGTGCATACATAAATACCAAAGGTTAATGAATACGTAAAATCAACTCCAACAACTCAGTTTATCGTTTTCAAACATTTATAACTATCTGGGTTGTTAATCAATCAAGCTATGTAACTGAAAAAAATGCTAATAATAGTCTTATACACAATAATTTGATATGAACACAGTCAATGGAAAAGAATGCAACAATTAGTGTCAACTTTTCTATTATAGTGATGGAAATGATAAAAAGTTGTGTATATGTTTCTAATCATAAGTGGAAACATTTATAAGCTATGGTGGATACGTAAAAATCAAGGTTAATGAATACATAAAATCAAGTCCACCAACTTAGTTTATCGTTTATAAACTGTTTATAGTCTTCAGGTTTATCAATCAGTTAATCTTTGTAAAAGATAAATACTAAGAAATATTCTTATACAGAATGATTCGATAAGAACGACCAATACATACAGTGAGTGTTCCTTTTTATAATAGTGATGAAAACGATTATAGAAGGTTGTGTACATGTTTGCAATCATTAGTGAAACATTTATAAGTTATCGTGGATACGTAAAAGCCAAGGTTAACAACGTTAAATCGAATCCAACAAATCATTTTATCGTGTCCAAACATTTATCGTCTTCACGTTTATCAATCATTCAAGCTCTGTAAACTGATAAATGGTAAGAAAATATTCTTATACACTATAATTCGAAACAAAGGCCAAAGGAAAGATATATAATAGTTCGTATCATCTTTTCAGTTATAGTGATGGAAACGATTATAGAAGGTTGTGTACATGTTTCTAATCATCAATGGAAACGTTTGTATCATCTTTTCAATTATAGTGATGGAAACGATTATAGAAGGTTGTGTGCATGTTTCTAATCATTAGTGGAAACGTTCGTATCATCTTTTCAATTATAGTGATGGAAACAATTATAGAAGGTTGTGTACATGTTTCTAATCATCAGTGGAAACGTTCGTATCATCTTTTAAATTATAGTGATGAAAACGATTATAGAAGGTTGTGTACATGTTTCTAATCATCAGTGGAAACGTTTGTATCATCTTTTCAATTATAGTGATGGAAACTATTATAGAAGGTTGTGTACATGTTTCTAATCATCAGTGGAAACGTTTGTATCATCTTTTCAATTATAGTGTTGGAAACTATTATAGAAGGTTGTGTACATGTTTTTAATCATCAGTGGAAACGTTCGTATCATCTTTTCAATTATAGTGATGACAACGATTATAGAAGGTTGTGTACGTGTTTCTAATCATCAGTGGAAATGTTCGTATCATCTTTTCAATTATAGTGATGGAAACGATTACAGAAGGTTGTGTACATGTTTTTATTCATCAGTGGAAACGTTCGTATCATCTTTTCAATTATAGTGATGGAAACGATTATATAAGGTTGTGTACATGTTTCTAGTCATCAGTGGAAACGTTCATATCATCTTTTCAATTATAGTGATGGAAATGATTATAGAAGGTTGTGTACATGTTTCTAATCATCAGTGGAAATGTTTATAAATTATCAAGGATACGTAAAAACCAATGTTATATGAATACGTAAAATCGACTCCAACAACTCAGTTTATCGTTTCCAAATGTTTATTGCCTTCAGGTTTATCAATCAGTCAAGCTCTAAATTGATAAATAGTAAGGACAACCAAAGGAAATGATAAAAACAACCAAAGAAAATGATATATAACAATTAGTGTCATCTTTTCTATAAAAATGATGGAAACGATTATAGAGGGTTGTGTACATGTTTCTAATGATCAGTGAAAACGTTTATATGTTATCATGGATACGTAAAAACCCAAGGTTAATGATATATTTAAGGTTTATTATGGATGGTTTAGTCCCACTTTTTAAACAGAATTTCAAACGGTACAAAATGAAAAACAGTTGAGTACCATTTCCATTTTCTTTTTTTTTTGATAATTTGCGCTTAAAGCCTTATTATTAAAGAAAAAACGCCGGGAGAACCATTGTTTTACTAAATTTAATTATTGTTGATTAAGAAAGAAAATCCATGACAATTTAGTTGAAATGTTAAATAATAAAATGTAAAGTACACAAATATGTTCCTCAAATAGAAACATTTATAAATTATGATGAAACCCTTGATTTCAAACCTAAATAATCTACTGAGAAATTATAAATACTTATTATATGCTAGAAAAATGTATTTCATATAAATATTTATATATTCAATTGTACGATAAATATACAACCACTATGTATATGCAGTATCAATGCCACATATATGTAATAAACTATCGCAATATAAATGTCTCAAATATAGCTCCACATATAGATAGAAAATAATTATTTTTTATTAATGTCAAATCATGAGAAACCAATAGATATATTTATTTCATACCACACGACCCACCAAATATTAACAACTAATATGGATGGGAAAACATAGCTAGATGTTCGACCAAAAAAATAGCTAGTCTTTAATTTTTCAAAGAAAATGTATGATTTATGAGTATTTTTTACTTTTTTATTAAATATATATTACATCCGCACTTAACGTGTTTTTTTTTTGAAAAAGATTGAGACCATATATTATAACACATAGCAAGCATGAGGGAAAAAAACCCTCATGTCATGCTAGTTCTCAATCTAGCTTACAAGTCATACTAATATTAGGGGGAACATCCTCCCCCAACCACACCCGATTCCTCTCAAAAAGAGGATTCCCCAAATTACAGATAATCTTAGTTAGATAATTGTCATACAAAAGAGTATCACTTCTAATAATACTAGCGAAATTAGAAAGTAATCCTCTCACCCTCAAGATATCATCCCAACTTGCATTGGGTCTTCTGATATCTCCCAAATTGAGGATATCCTCGAAATATTTATCAACTGAATCAATGCAAATGCTATGGCTACCCACCGAGATAGCAAGCTCCATGACAATTCTTTTTGCTTTGATATCAGCATACTGCACATTACTGGTGCTGGAAATTCTTTGATTTAAAACTACTATAGGCAAACCGCGATCGTCTCGGATGAGACCAGCTATGATCCGGTCCCCATAACGACTAGCAGGAATACCAGTACAAATGCTATGATAACCCGACGGAGGAGGATGCCAACTCCTAGGAGAATAGAGATGAGAGGAAACCTTCATCACCGAAATATAAGCTTCAGTAAAGGAGTTGTTTACCTCGACTTCTTTCCACCAAGAAAGTTCTGAGTTATGCTTGACTTTATTCCTCGAAGCATATATGACCCAAAGCTTGTTTGCTATAAGAGATAGCTTCTTCACACTCCACACCTCAGACATCCAAAAGAACCAATCCAACATACCATCCACATTATTTGGAATTTCATTCACATCCACCAAACCCCTCCATATCTCTCTAACAGCACAACAATAAAAGAAGCAATGAACCAAGTTATCCTTATCCCCACAGAAGAAACACTTAGAATCCCCTCCAATCCGTCTGGCCAGATTATCCTGACAAGGGATAATATTTCCCAAAAACTTCCAGAGATTAAGTTTAACTCTAGGGCAGCAAATGGAACTAATAAGCTTCTTCCCAATACCACCAATGGAGAGGGGAGGATTGGAGGAGCTTTCCATACCTATTTCTTTTACCAGAAAGAGATAAGCTGATTTGACGGAGAACTTGTTACCTTTGGAGAAGACCCGGGTCCACTGATTAGAACTATCCAAGTCATATGAAGTAGGAGACAGAGGCCCAACCCCCACAGAAGGTAGAGGCCGAGCTCCATCTCTGAGCAACTCCAGGACCGAAGAGATGGACTTCCAGATGGGGCTACCTTTTTTAGAAGGATAGCACTCACTAATATTGTTGTTAGGGTAGTAGAGCTGTTTCATGACTTGAGCTACTAAAGACCCCGGACAAGAAAGTAATCTCCAAAGCTGTTTAACCAAAAGAGCTTTATTGAAATTTTCCACTTCTCTGAATCCAAGGCCTCCTTGATCCTGAGTGTCACAAACCTTTGACCATTTAGTCCAGTGGAGAGCTCTTTTATCAACTTTCCCACTCCACCAGAAGGAGGAGAAGGCTGAATTGAGCTTCGCAATAATACCCTTAGGAAGAGCAAATAGGGACATGGCGTAGTTGGGAATAGACTGGAGAACACTAGACACCATGATGGATCTAGCTGCTTGAGCCATAGGTTTTGTCCAACTGGAAACCCTTCTGTGAACTGAATCGATAAGATAGATAAAGAGATCATGCTTTCTCCTCCCTATCTTGAGGGGAAGACCCAGGTATTTGGAGAAGCAAGGCACCTCTTGAACATTCAGAAGGCTGGAAAGATTATCTTTAATAGGGAGAGATAATCTTTTGCTAAACATCAATTCAGATTTGAGATGGTTGATTTTGTGACCGGAGGCTAGAAGGAATTTTGTGAGAATATGATTCAGGCGGGAAATATTAGTGGGATTGGCTTTACCAAAAAGGAGAAGGTCATCAGCGAAGGCTAGGTGAGATATAGACGGGCAAAGAGAGGAGAGCTTGATCCCATGAAAATCTCCATTAATATCGGACTTATTAAGGAAGCTAGACAGAGCTTCCTGAGCCAATATGAATAGGAAGGGAGAAAGAGGGTCACCTTGTCTAATGCCCCTAGACTGGTCAAAAGAGTTACCTGGCTTGCCGTTGATGAGGATAGAACATCTGACTGAGCGGACACAATTCATAACTGGAGTAATCCAATGAGAAGGGAAGCCCATGGAAAGGAGAACATCTTGGAGGAAGCTCCATTCTAATCTGTCATAGGCCTTGCTAAAGTCCAACTTGAGAGCAAAGAAACCATTTTTAACAGCTTGGTTCTTCTCTAAAAAATGTTGGAGCTCGCTGCTAGAATGATATTGTCTGTAATAAGCCTTCCTTTCACAAAACCTGATTGGTTGTGAGAGATAAGATGCGGAAGAATATGTTTAACCCTATTAGCCAAGGTCTTGGAAGCAATCTTATACGCAAAATTACAGAGAGCAATCGGTCTGAATTTATCAATCCCCGTCGCCCCCGCCATCTTTGGGATAAGAGTGATAAAGTACTCATTCAAGGTATCAGGTAGAGGCTGGCCTCTAAGAATAGGCATGACTGCATCAATAATTTGATTCCCAATGATATGCCAAAAGGTGGTATAGAATTTACCGTTGAAGCCATCCTGCCCGGGAGCTTTGTTGGCTCCTAATTGTTTCACAGCGAATATGATTTCCTCTCTGGTATAAGGTCTGCTCAGCTCATAAATAAAACTATCATTTAGCCGACCCTCCACCGCACCTAAAAGGTCCCTATCCACCTGGGGTTGGGAAGAAGAGAAGAGGTTTTGGAAATACTCTCTTGCAATGGATTCTATACTCAGCCAAGAATATTGCATATTGTTCCCGGAATTCAGGAGACCAAAGATCTCTTTGGATCTCTTAATAGAGGAAGCCCTAGCATGGAAATAACCCGTATTCTTATCTCCTTCCTTTATCCACTTATCTCTGGATCGTTGCTTCCACCATATTTCCTCCCGGAAAGAGAGTAACTCAATTTCCAGAAGGAGCCTCTTTCTATTATTGATAGCTCCCAACGAGCTATCACTAATAGAGATATTACCTAACTCTTTCTTCTTATTTATGATCTTCCATTTAATCTTGGAAATAGACCACCCCTTCCACTCACTTAGCTTCCGAGCACACAAACCCAGAGAAGTAGTAATGTTTGGAAAATTATTACTCCAAACATCAGTAACTATCTCTGCACACTTGGGGTCCAAACACCAACCATTCTCGAACCTGAAAACTTTTGCCGGGATTTTATGATTACCAAAGAGCCTGATAAATAGAGGACAATGATCTGAAGCTTCGCGGGGAAGATGTTCCACAGAAATATTGGGGAAGGCCAGAAGCCCCGCAGAGGAGCAGAAGACTCTGTCCAATCTACTGTGGGAATGGAAAACCCCTTCCTGACAATTAGTGTAAGTAGAACTCTCTCCAAAAAAAACCGATATCATGGAGATCACAATCATTAATGGCCTCCCTAAACGGGGCCATGTGAACTTCTTGCCTAATTCTGCCCCCACTCTTCTCAGAGGCATGAAGAATCTGGTTGAAATCCCCAGCTATCACCCAGGGCAAACAGACTTGCTTACTTAGAAGTCGAAGAAGCTTCCAGGACAAGTGCTTAAGAGTCCACTTTGACCACCCATAGAACCCCGTGAACACCCATTGGAGATCACCCGGATGGGATATGATGGCTGACATATGATGCCTAGATTGAGATATCATCGAGCATCCTATGAAACTTTTCCACATAAGGCAAAGGCCACCACTCCTTCCCCTACTTGAAACCGCTATCCCCATATATAGAGGGAAATTACCAAAGAAGAAGTCCATATCTACCTCAGACTTATGAGTCTCACTGAGGAAGATAATGTCTGGGTTAAGTTTTAGGATCAAGCTCTTAACCCAATAAACTGCCTTGGATTTCCCTAAACCCCTGCAGTTAAGAGATAAACAACTCATCGGAACAGGCAACTGGGAAGACCCCAAAGGCTGAAGCAAACACACCTATCAACCGACCAAAACAACACACAGAAGCAACAAAACTGCCCAAGAAAACACGGACCAAACTGCAATCACCAGAGCAACAATCACAGAAGAAGCAATCAGCCTTGCGCACCTGCAGGCTCTGAGCAAGAGACCAAACACCTTCCCCCAGAAAAGACCAATCGAATCACACACCTAAAAAGACACCTCAGAGCAGGAGGAGACAAATCGTTGGTCAAGCCCCATCTACCCCAGCCGAATTGGGAAATAAACCAGGGAAACCACCGAGGGGAAAGGCCAGCACCAAACGACAGGATGAAAATTGGGAGACAGAACTCCAAGCTACGACTCCCGATTGAGAAAGAAAACACCCAACTAGCTAGGGCCACTTCTCAAAAATCACACAAGCCTTCACCCCTAACCCGGGAAGCGTAACTCAAAAGAGAATGAGTCCCCGATTGAAAACCCAAACTGAAAAGCGTGAAGAACTGAAGCAGAATCAGCAACAAAACACACCACTACCACGGGACTACTGCACTCAGAGAAAACCAGAAGGAGCCCGCGCAAGGAGAGTATGACCAGACAGAGACAAAAAACGGAATCGAGCCTCACCGAACTGAAGACAAATCAGGAGAAACTACCTGAGAAGAGGGATAAGGGATAGTAAGAGGATAAAGGCCTAGGAGCACCAATCACTGGGTTGAATCTCGTTGATCAATCAAGCGAGAAAAGGAAGACGAAGAAGGTCGCCTCTGGAATCGCCTAGAGAGTGATAAAACTGTCGGTCTTCACCTGAGGGAGAGAAAACTAGAGCCCACTCGGAGAAGCCCCAACACCGATAGATAAGCCAACGACCACCAGCCTCTAGTGGAAGAAGATGACTCGCGCGGCCAAAACTCGCTGGAGTCCAGACGAGAACCAAAGAGAACGAACAAAGTTGCCTCTGGGATCGCCTCCTGAGGAGAGCGAAATGCTACAGTGAATTTATCTTGTCAAGCACCCTACTAATTCCAATTCCGCACTTAACATGTTCGTACATCAGGGAATGAAGTTTCTGGACTTTTTTCTCTTCATTATTTTATTGGTTGTTTGATGAATTCATGATCGACGGTGTAGGTTCTTTCCGTCACAGACGGAAAAATATGTTCCCGTCACCAAAACTTCACCGAACTAGTGCGCTCTAAGAACAAGTTCTAATTCATCATCCTTTTTCTCCTCCCTGATTAATTACAACAACACTACTACTCACTCGTTCTGTTTCTGGTCGGCCTCTTCCACCACCAGCAATTGAAAGTAAACTACAATCACCAACCAATTACCCACTTCATCAATGGGAACTCTAATAGGCCACGTGGTACCCGGATTCGGATTCTTCCTAATTGGATTCGGGCATATGTATAACCAAATGAAACTCTTCACCATCAATCCTGAAAAATACATCTCCTACCCATGGTTCATAGGGATGACAATGGATCCGTGGGTACCCGCTTCACCCGGTCACCCGACCCATATAAATGGGTGAAAACCCGAAATGGGTGGTGAATCGGGTCGGGTATGAGTGATAATTTTTCACCCATCACCTGACCCCGTCACCCATTTATCACCCAACCCATCACCCAGGGATAGTTTGGGTGCAAAACAAACCCATATATTGTGATTGAATTACAATACTTTTACTTATCTAGCGACCTCTAACTAATTTTCATGCTCATGAAACTTCTTATAGTATATAAAATGTTCACACTTTGAACTAGAAACTGATGTGGGATGGTGGAGCCGAGTAAACTCTAAAGCAAGTCCCACATCGAGAATGCAGGAAAAGTATGTGACTTGAACTTGATTTTATTCCTTACTTATGTGAGGATTAAACTAGTTATTCTTATGGATGAATTCACTCTACTGAGTGAATGTCGATGTGGAAGTTACCCCATCATAGTAAAAAATTTGTTTTTTAACAGGACACGCTGTATTGTATCACCTTACATGGATGTTTCATGTATGAATATTAACTACAAAAAGCATATGTAAGCTAAGTACATAAGTGATGTGGGAGGTTAGTATCTCATGGAGGTAAGCAATTTCCTCCCACGTTGAAATATTAGTACATGTACTAAAAATTTCTTTATTATAAAGAGCCTACTCAACCATGAATATGTGTATAAATTTTTAAAGTTAGCCCACAGTTACAAATATTGAATGATTAAAAATATCACCCGATCCACCCGACCCAAAAAATTAACGGGTGATGAGCCGTTGGATCCCACTTATTTTTGAGTTTTTGTGCCTTGTGAGCTTTAGGTTGGGGTTGGCTTCTAGGTTTGTCCATGGTTTATGTTGTTGCATGTGCAGAAAAGACTTATCCGAGCTCTGATGAGCCGTTGGATCCCACTCAGTTTTGTTAACCGATTGCTGTTGATTGCAGGTAACGGACTCACTTTGATGATAAATAAGTACTATCAATGCCGCATATGATTCTACGCTTTTCCTTCCCAAATCCCAATGCTCTGCTGTGGAGCCACCACATTGGGCTTTCTTCTTAGTTTCAGTCGCGTAAGAGTACAGAGGAGAATAATTAATGGTTTGAAAATTACTCCATTAGCGTAATATAATCAGCATCTTCTACTTAATTAATTAAGATCGTATATGTATACAGCTAATCAGAGATATGTTAAAGCTGTATCAGAAATAATGTGAAGGTGCGCTAAGTATGCTTAGTGTGAAGTTACGGGCCTCGATAATAAATTGTACTGTTATGAAAGACATTAATTACTAGCAAGTCCATATTCTTCACTCCGGGTATGAAATTAATGTTGGGAATCGTGCAAGATATGATATGCGGATGAGAGTATTGCTGGTTATAATTTATATGGTTAAATTAGCGTATTGTATTCTCTTCTTTTACACTAATTATATTGAATAGGGTATCAAAGATTGTTATTTTATTAATTTTTTATCCAATATTTTCTTTGAACATATTATCTAAGTAAAACATGAATTAAATATTTTTAAGTTAAGTTTTTGCTATATTACAATATCGGACAACTTTTTTAATGAAATATTCTTAATATGTATTTATTTATGTATATATACATACATGCATATATAAACTAATAGTATTAAGAAGTCAGTCATGTTTGAACTTGCATCCAAACTTACATAGATATATGGTGAAATAAACCTTTATATATCCGGTATGTGAGGATGCATGACACATGTTTGGACCGTTTAAAAAAAGTGGTAAAATTTTTTATATGTGTCATCGACAGCTTCCATCTGGGTCATCCTTGCTGAAAGAAGAGAAAATTGTTCAACGGTAATGCCAAGACTCGTGTTTCCCGTCTACCATTGACCTCTGAGGAAGTATATACAAAGGTCAAGGACACCATAAATGTTTTTGGAAATACATCTAAGTCGGCAAAAACATTTGAAAAAAGTTTTCTATCTTTTAGGAGTTACCGTATTGACGTCATCTACTTGTGAGACACTATTGGGTATCATGCACATCATGAAGAACGTCGGTGAAACAGTGAGCGGGACTTTACTCAACATATCGGGCAAAACAAAAGACGATTTGAAAGTGAGGAAAGTCATATGAGCCATGGGTATACGAGCAGAGTTATACCCATAAGAGAATGAGAAATGAATATACCTACCTCATGCATGCTATAATCTTTCAAAGAATGATAATAGCTGACACTCAGTAAAAGTACCAAGATGGTACTCTTCAAACAGGAAAAACATAGTATCGATGAAGAATTTGAAGTGGTTAGGCATGGAGTCTCACGATTATCATGTATTAATGTTAAATCTTCTTCCTGTTGCGATCCGAGTGATATTTCCAGATAATGTCAGAAATACTTTAAGCCGATTATGTTTCTTCTTCATTGTTGTCTGCTGCAAGGTAATTGGTGTCAACTCCCTCAATGATCTACAACAAGAAATTGTAGTCACTTTATGTCAACTTGAGATGTATTTCCAACATCTTTTTTTTTACACAATGGTGCACTTAATTGTCCACATTGTTTGAGAGATCCAATTTTTTGGTCCAGTCTACTTATGATGCATGTACCCTTTTAAATGATACATGGGTATTATGAAGAGTAGAATGAAAAATAGATATCTACATAGTATTTAAGGGTAAAAGTGTCATTGGAGTGATAGTGACTAAGGAAGTCACATAATTTGTGACAGGTTATTTGAAGGAAGCAGAGGCAATTGGTATTCCAAAACCGCGACACTATATAGTATTTAAGGGTAAAAGTGTCATTGGTAAAAGAATCTGTAGGTTCCCCATCATCTTATACACCTATCACATCCGTTTGTGTTACTACACGTTGAGGTTGTCGAACCTTACTTCGACACCCATATGGCTGAGTTGAGTCAACAAAATCCCACCAAAGCATCTTTGGCTGAAAAGAAAAAAAACCGAGTGTTTGTACAATAGTTCAAAGATCATGTGTTTGAACTAGCTTCATCAAATCTAGAAGATGTCAGTGAAAAGATCAAATGTTTAGCAGTTGAACCTGAAATTAATGTTATATTGTTTGAAAGGTATGTCATTAATGGATGTACGTACTACCCAGCACACCAAAATGCTAAGTCAATAAACCAAATCAGTGGGGTAATAATAGAAGCTACAGTCACTAAATACCTAATTGGTAACCGATCTTAACCATTAAGCAACTTTTGTTGGTAGTATGGTGTTATCAAGGACATTTGGGAACTAGACTACCACGTTGATTCTTTTCTAGTTTATGCTGCAAATGGGTAGACAACCAAAGTGGATACCAAAATGTTGAAGGACTCACTTTGGTTGATCTTTCACGTGTCGGCGATAAGGATGATCAATTTGTCCCGGTAAAGGATTGCAATCAAATATGGTATCTTCAGACCCGAAAGATTGTAGGTGATTTGTTGTTCTTCTTGGGAGAAGATCAGTTTTGTTTGAAAATGAAAATAATGACAATGATGACAATGAGGTGATAGACGAAACAAACTTGTTTTCTATAGGATTGTAGGATTTGAATGATGATTCACAAAATGACCCGATTTACACAAGGTCAAACCATGATGAAGGTATTTGGGTTGAAAATGCAAAATGATCTACTTTTTTGTGTTAGATAATACTAAAAATTGGGTATATATGTTCTAAGATCGATAGGTCATCATTCTTTTTTTTACTATAATGTCATGTCAACTATTTTATTGGTATGTTTCATGTTTATCTCTATAATGTACGTCTTTTTTTCCTTCGTGGCGGATCACTCGATGGACAATCCAGTTGGACAGTTCCTCATGACTAGAGAAGCTAAGTCACCATAGCAGAAGGGACTATCTAAGCGGGTCACACGCGGTGGTAAGAAGGCTTCAAAAAAGTTTGTTCTCGCACAAAAGGCTGAGGCTGGCCCTTCACAACAAATCGAAGAGCCAGCAGCTACTCCATCTTCTGAAACCAAACCAAAAAGGCAGGCCTCGACACGAGCATTGAAGGCAAATAGAGCCCCCCTCCCCATGAAGCCAGTGTAGTTTAATGAGTACCAGCAACCCAACGGACAATGGACCTGTCAAAATAGGTTAGCCAAAATTCTTGATTTGGCGGGCACCTATTTCGGCCGTTGTGTATGGAACCGCTGAAACAGATCGACATATTTTGGTGGTTGTACAACCTACGAAATAGGCCCCCACACCTATTTCACCGGTCTTCATTTTGACAATTTAAAACCACTGAAATAGGCTATGTGGAACTTCCAAAATAAACTATTTTTCTACCAGTGATGGTCCTATGCATCCTAATTAGAGAATCATGACAAAATAAAAACAAACATGAAACACAAAAGGTGATCAACATCCCCAACACAGATGTCCAGAGAATACGTAGACTATGGTCATGCCCTTCACATCACTTGGATAAAGCGGCAACAAATGCCTCCATAATCACTATAAATGTGATAAACTGAACACTTGCACTACCTATAACCTAATGAACAATCATAAACCTTTCCTTACTGACCATCACACCATCTCCCAGATCCAACTTAACCATTTCTAGAAATAAAGAAACAATTGCCTAATTAGCTCCTTCCCAACAACTTACCAAATTCAAACCTCCCCCCATGAATGCGAATAAGCAATGTTCCCATTCGACCTACAAACCCTAGTTTCCAAAACCATACTGGAAGACTATCCCAGAGAAACTCCTGGAAAACATGGACTACCAAGACGTTTTCACAATCACGACAATCTTACCTCTTATGTTTCATTTTGATTGGCGGCTTTGGGTATCTCCCAAAGACGCCACTACCGCAAACAAAGTGCGATGATGCTCCTCGTTGCCAAGGAAATCCTTCTGTCCCGGTAAGGCTTCCAGTCGATGCTTATCAACTATCTCATTAAAGGATTTAAACATGGAAGAGGGGATCCATGGGAGGAAGAAAACCACTTCCGACCTTTGCTTATCATTCCCCCTCCTCATACTAACCTTACTATTCTCAACCCCATCTTTCTCCTATCGAACCTAACCAGGACTTGCCCTTCCAGCTTATATCCATGATCCAAATTGATATCCTTCTCCTTCTCCTTACCCCTTAGCAGTGCATTCTTGTGTGCTAGGTGTAAAACGACCACAATTAAAGCATGAAAGCGCGGAGCTTTTCATATGTGAGACAAAATTTATACTTTTGTCCTATCATGCATGCAGTTAAACATCTACTAAGAGGCTCCAAAACATTCACCAAAACCCTAATGCGTAATAGTCACTCAATTTATTAGGACCCTCTTCTGTATACTCCATTATATGTCCTAAGTTATTACTGAAATATTCGAGCAATTTTCACCCTGTAAAACATAAATAGAGAAGAACAAACAGAGATGAGATGTTCTAGGATTGACTCGTGAAGTGGTGGTAGATAAGAAATCGACGGGGAAAACAAGGAGATGGTGAAGAGTGGAGAGAAATGTATTAGTAACTATGATTTTGATATTTTAGTCTCGGATATAGAACGAGAAGTGTTAAGAAGGATAATGCATCTTATCTGGAGCTAGAGAGGACGTCCACTTGACAACTGACCAAATATGATAGAAGCTTAATTACTCTCATCACAACCTGGTAGTTGTCACGCCTATTTTCTAGTTAGCCCCTGTAATATGGCTAAGGTCTTGTAATGTTGCCGATGTTCATGTACTTGTAATCATGTTCGATAATCAATGAAAGAAGTATTCATGCCTTTCCAATGCGTCCCAGGATTCTTGTGTTCGATTACTTGATGTCTTGTGTGTGCTGTCGAACAATGCTGCTTTGCTCGACGGGTGCGGCGTGGGGCAGGCAACGAAGTTGGCTTGTTGCCCCACGAGTGCCCACGGGTGTCCAAGCGAGTGCCTGGTTGCGGGCACTCGGCAGACCCCGACTAGTCTCCGTAGGCACAAGGTACAATGTCGAGGGCCCACGAGCCTCGTCGTGTGCACCTTGGGGCATGCAGGCATCATCTTAGGCGCCCAGACCTTGTCCGGGGCGCCCAGTGCCTGGAGCTGTAGGAAGCTGGTGCTGGGCGCTGCCGCAGGCACCCAGTGACCACCTGCGCACTGCCGCAGGCACTGTGATGCAGCCGATATGAAGTTGGCTCAAAACGTGTGGGAATTTGACAACTTTGCTGAGCACCTAAGAAGGCCAAATGTTACCCTTAACTAATAGGAGATGTTGGCAAAGTTTCGTGGCAATTGGAGCTTGCATCTGATTTTAGTGAATTTTTGAAGTGTCCCATGATTATGTCGGGATTTGGCTGCAAAGGGGCATGTCTGCGTCTGGTCTGGCCTGAAAGGTACATTAACCTCTATAGGGGGGCTGGTTAGTCTCTGCCTGGCCTGCCCCCAGGCAGCCTACGCGGCTGTGTCCCGGCTGGGCACCTAAGTGCCCGAGGGCCTCAAAGGCTATATTTTACCCATGAATGGGGATGTCGGGACACTTGGATCCCTTGGCGGTGTTGGGCCCATGGGGCCACACCGGCGGCTAGGTGAACTAGTCGTGGGTCACCCCGGGCTGCCTGGAGAGCGCCCGGCTAGACACGTGAGTGCCTAGAACATGCCTATTGGCATGTCCCACTATCTCTAGCTTGGGTAGTGGGCTCCAACGGCTGTGGGGCCTTGCCCCACCTGCCGTGTCCCTAATGTTAAGTTGTGCCAGCGTGCGCTTGTCGTATGACTGGTTCCGCACATGGGCAAGTGCGGGAGTGCGAGGGGCGACGCACTAAGTTGGGACTTGTGTCCGGCATGGCCGAGATGGTCCGGGTGGTGGTGAGTGCATAGCGTTGCCCACACTAGTGCGTCCCTACTGAAGGTGCTTTGCACTGGGGTTGCTTCACTAGGGAAGGTGTTCATTCAGTGGAGTGCCCCGCACATCCATGCCATTGGGCAAAGGGGTGTGAGGATGAGGGAACTCACCGTGGGGTGGTTCAAGACCACCCTCAGCCGTGCTTGTGGCACAAGGTAGGTTCAGTTAGGCTGGTCGGGCCTTGGCCCGACGCCGATCATGAGTGTTGCTTTGTTTGGTTGCCTAGATGTCCCTTGATTCTCGATGCGTGTGCTTGTTTGCTATATGTGGACTATGTGTTGCGTATACCGCTGGACCTGGCTTCCAAGCGAAAAAAATTAATTGGGAAATATGCTCATAGTCCACTACCTCGATCATCCTGCTTTTACGAGATATATGTTTGTTTATCACATGTTGGTAGTTGCAACAACGAATCTTCTTCTTCGAGGAGGTTTTTGCTCGCTGGTACGTTTCACTTTTTGGTTAGTAAAATTCTTTAATTTTCGGAATGGAGTTAACATCGGATTTCCATTCCTCTGTTCGGTAGAACTGTACCTGTTATGATCGACCGTTTTACAGCTATTTTAGATGGGAGTAGTAAAATCCACACATTTTACCCATTTGAACATAAATATATGAAATATGAACCTTAGACTCATACTATATTCTATTCTATATAGTCGTCATAAATGACATTCGAATGGAATCTTTAATTAGTTTCTAGAAAACAGAGCTAACGTACGTCCTGTGTTTTCCAATCCAATTCGTCTTCAAACTTTTTGTCTATCGCCGCCAGCTCATCAATCCTTACTTACTTTGAGAACAAGCTAGTTAAAACAATTTTTTGGTCAACGCGGCCACCATTTACCCCAACCTCTAATTCTATATTAGCTTCATAGCGTGACTAGTCAGGCTTTCTGACATCTCTTCCGAACTCTCCAGACACTCTTTGAATTCCATTTTCCACGTTCATCTACCTGGCTGACCCAACCTCCCTCTTTATAAATTAAAAACCCAACCAGACTAAACTACCGCGCTCTAAGAACAACTTCCAATTTCTCCTCCCTGATCACAGCAACAACACTACTACTACTCACTCGTTCCGTTTCCGGCCGGCCTCGAACCACCAGCAACAACCAACCAAGAACCCACTTCATCAATGGGAACTCTGATAGGCCACGTGGCACCCGGGTTCGGATTCTTCCTAATCGGATTCTGGCATATGTATAACCAAATGAAACACTTCACAATCAATCCCAAAAAATACATCTCATTCCCATGGTTCCCATTAAACTACAATAACCACTTCCTTCACCACTTCGAACTCTACCTCATAATGTTCAGCACCTCCCTTTCAATCTCCATGGAACTCATCATCGGTCCACAACGCCACACACCCTTTAACCCAGACGGTACAATCCCATCAAACCATCTACATAACTTAGAACACTCATCCATTTCCCTTCTCTTCTTAATCTACGCCGTCTTCACACTCCTTCTCGAACATCTCCGTATCCGTCACCGTCGCGACATGGTTCAACTCATTGCTGGTTTTTCATTCGCACAGCAACTTCTCATCTTCCATCTCCATTCCGCTGATCATATGGGTGTTGAAGGTCAATATCACTGGCTACTGCAACTCATCATCGCTGTTTCGCTTACCACCACTGTTGTCGGAATACCTTTGTTTCGGAGTTTTGTCGTGAGTTACTTGAGGTCTATCAGTATAATGTTTCAGGGTTTATGGTTGATGTTCATGGGGTTTATGTTGTGGACACCGAGTTTGATGATGAAAGGATGTTTCATGCATGTTGAAGATGGACATAAAGTTGTTAGATGTGATGATGATGAGTCGGTTCATAGAGCTAAAGGGTTGGTTAATATAATGTTTAGTTGGTTTTTGATTGGTGTGGTTGTGTTTGCGGTGGGGTTTTATGTGGGGATGATGTGGGTTTATGATGATGGAGAGAAGAGTACTACTCATTATGATGATGAAGTGATGATGTACAGTGAAGTAGGTCAAGTGGAGGATGATGATGATGATGTTGAGAAGAATCAAGGTATGATTAGAAGAAGAAGAGTGGTGATGATGAGATTAATACACAGAAGCAGCAGAGTTATCGAAATTATGAGATGGGATGGGTGACACCTGCAATTGATCATATGGAAAGGTAGTAGATATAACGTATGAATCGAATTGTTATTAAGAAGAAAGGAAAGCTAGCGCGCGCGCTGTTGATTTGGTTAGTTTTAATCAATTAGGGTGTTTTTTTCTTTCTTTCTTTCTTGAGTTTGTTCCGATCACATGATGACGAATCATAATTAAAGATGATGACGGTGTTCATTGATCTGTTTAGATTTGATTAGTTGTAAAGATTTAAGTTTGAATTCAAAGATTTGTGAATTCAAGGGGCCGGGGTCGGGATAGGTATAATCTGAACATAGATGTGGTTTATTTGTTTGGTCCTTTTCGTTTGTAAGTTTCTTTCCTTACGCCTGTACTTCCTACGTTTTTTATTTTATGAAGTTGTCTCTCCATTCAGGTTTATTTAATAGTACAAGCAATAGCAAAAAAAAAAAAAAAAAGGATACCTCTTTGAATCAGACTTTTCGTATTATGACTTACTTCCTTCCATCATTAGAATTAATGTTGGCATGATAAACACATGGTGTTTTCACCATTGACTTTTTTTGTAACAATTAGATGTATGTTAATCTATATATGTTTCAATATAATTAGCTTTTTTTTAAAAAAAAAACTTAAAATAGCAAAACTAATTTTTAAAATATAAATTTTCTTTTAATACTCTCATGTACATAATTTTCTAACATACTGTTTCGAATAGTATCAATAAGTAGGATGTGTAGATGGTAAGTTTGGATAAAATATAAATACTTCTTATACCGAAAATTTTGACCCTGAAAAAGTGACTAACTCACATAAACAAGGTCAAAAGACAAGTTATCAAAAAGATTTTAAGTGTTAAAAGAGTATTGTAGGAACTTTACATTTTTGATTGTTCATCACTTCAAAATGAATTTAAACATCATCTTTATTACATCAATATCAATTTTAGGAAATTCACCTTTTAATTTCTATTTATAATCTAACATCATTCAAAAATACCCAAAACTTCCAACAACACAAAGAAAGGGTCCCACCTACTAGAAATAGAATTTCTAGAGGAAGTTCGTTTGGAGATAAAAGCCAAATTTTCAGAGGGGAAATTCAAGCCCCTTTGAAATTTTCTCTCTCCTTTTGAAAAATGTCTAAAACAATTCGAAATGCAATGTTAACACATGATAGAGGATCATATTTGAGAAGAACCCTGTTATAATTTTGTAATTTCAAAAATTCAATATTTATTTACGAATTATTGAAGGTGCGAGAGTGTAAGATTTTTATAAAATCACTCGTTTATCTAGATGATCAGATTCTAACTCTAAAAATTTGCAAAAATCATCCTTTCTAATGTCAAATTTCATGATCAGATTCGACTTGTAGGTTGGCGAATCCATCATGGTAAACTTAAGACTTTTACCAAGATCTACTTTTATCTATTTGCTTATATAATGAACCATTCCCTTGACCTAAAACACAGGAGAAAACATTAGAAGCTAGAGAGAGTCCCTCCCAATCAGTCTTCCACAAAATCCCACACAAAACACTGTAGAAATTATACCAAAATCACATAAAGACCCAATCTTAGCTTTTCATTGAAGTTCTAGCCATCAATTTGGCAATCAAAGCACAACAAAACATGAAGAACAACTCCAAGGAGCACTACTAGAAGTTGAAGGTCGTAGCTCAACCAGAAGACTAACGATGAACCGGTCGAAGGATCGTGACGTGCGTGAACTGACCCATGGCATGGAGCATTTGAATTAGGTTAGATACCCTAAATTCTCATACCTACAACCTCCACAAACCTTCTAAATTAGTTTTCTATCGAATTTCAACCTCAAAGTGTAGTCTTTTTGAATTTATTTGCTCTTAAACCTGATAACTTGTTTGTTAAGTTTTATCATGAAAACAACTTCGAATTGATAACTTTCCACCCCCAATCGGCTTAGAATCAACTTGGGAAATCCCATTAAAATTTGAGCCAAAAGCTTCACCGACATTATTGTAAAGTCGTCGTCCAAGGGTTGTCCTCAACCATGAATGCCATGTCCGAGGTACCGGTCGCATCGTCTGATGTACCGGGCAACCCATGGACGGTGTCGGTAATTAATTTTTGAACTTGTTTTAATGAATTCCTAGGGTTGGTCCATGGTTCCGGGCATTAAAAAATTTGTATCATTTGCTATTTTTGCGTTTCTAATGAATTTCTTAGATTTAGGTCTCTAGTCACGGACACTTGGTCTGTGGAGCCGGTTCTAAGGTTGTGCATTCAGTCTTACCGAATAGGGCCCCCAATTAGGGACCCAATTTTTATTTCCTCTCTTAAGATTTTTGTCATATATAAGAGTCCAAATTTATTTTAAATAGAACATATTTTAACTTTATGTTTGAGATACATTCAAACATTATAAACATGACTACCGTGAATGCATAATTTAATTTAATAATTTTTCTATATTTACATAATTTGATTTTTATAAGAGGTCTCGTTTTTAATTTTAGCATAGGGCCCCGAAAATCCTCAAGACGGCCTTGTTGGTCCATGGTCATGGATGGTGCGTAATTTTGACCTAATTCAAGCTTAAAAACCTTGTTTAGGGTAGATTATTTTCCTTTTTCAATTTCCGTCAAACAATGTTAGAAAACCCAAAAATATAGAAGCTTTCTGACATAGTAAACCAACCTTAGGTTAAAGCCTTAAACTGACATAAGTAGTGGAAAACTAGCTTGGAGGGCAATGAAAGTAATTGAACCCGGAAAAAGCTATATTAGCAAGCCCTCGAACCCAAGACGCTACATTTCCTAGTTTAATCAGATTAAAACTAGGTGGTGACTCATAATAGGTTCTAGTGAGCTACCTTGTGTTATAGCACAAGTTTTATAACATACTTCTTAAACTTAGTTTATAAGTGGACCTATAACATGAACAAATTTTGAACGTTAAACCACATAGGATAAGGTTCAAAAACCCGGGCTCACAAACTGCGACTCTGCTGGGGACTAACTCTTAATTTTAACTAGTTTTATTTTAAGATAAGAGGGCTTAACATGAAATTAGTTATTGAGGCTTTATTCTTTGTTTGATTTACTTTTATGCGCACCGTTTTTCATGCTCTTGCATCATGCGAGAGTGTTGACGATTCACGCAAACTGATTCCTCCCTGGACCCGCTTTGGTGGTCCCTATTTAAAGACTCACACCTTCAGGTGAATAAGTAAGGGAAAAGAGGAGGAAGTCGCGCAAAGGCGCATCCCCTTAAAACTTGGGCTCATAGGCATTGTTAACGGGCTTGGATGAATCACTTAGAACTTTTGAATAGTGGACTCCTTTTTGAACTATGAATGAAACTTCGGCCCAAAATGAATATCCAGATTTAAGGCTATTGGGCTGAAGAGATTATCTAGATGTTAGGTTTTTGGCAAAAAGCCTAAACGACGGGCTCACTTAGACTAAAACGGGTCTTTGGGCTAAATTACAACACACTATCAAAGAAGCACCAAAACATCTGAAATATTTATCACATAAGCATTTTGTAAGCCTTAATCACCATGTCCCGACATTGCAATCCCAAAAGCCTTAGGTTCATCTCAAGCCTTAAGCACCATAATAAAAACAACTTACACCTCCTCGAAAACATGTTTGTCTTTTAAGAACTCATAAGTATGAAATCCTCAAGTCAATAAATCACAATCTTGCATGCCTTTTTAACAAAGCAAATTTTTTCAAAAGCTGATCATTTTCATGTTTTGGCACCTCTACAATCGACTTTTCAATACTTCTTCAACAAAATTCACCAAGAACAAGTTTCATTCTCTACAATTGGCCGGGTCATGCATTAATCATTACCACATTTGGCACCTTTAAAATCGATTTTTGAAATACTTTGCCACATTCATCCAAAGGTTGACAAGATCTTGGTGCTGACCGAGTAGCTGTGAACTGTTAGATTCAAAACAACTTTTCTTTGACTAAATTGATTGAAGTGCGGAAGCTTTAAGACACAATGTACAACAATAGAAAACCTTACATTGAGAATTCAAGATGAATTTACAAAATTAGTTTTGTCTAAACCCAAATCTCTAAGGATTGATCGACAATGTGTACGGTCTCTATAAGAAAGTAGATCTATAAGCATAAACAAACTTGACTGGAACCTCAAAGTAATCTCTCTTAATGAAGTCTCTCTTAATGTGTGACTCTCTCTCTACAAATAGAATAATCGTGTAAGTACATTGTCTAACACATATGCTCTCATGTCTTTAAACACAATTATAAACTCTAAGAACTTCCACTAAGTGAGTGGAGATGTCCATAATCATTTTTCCCACATTTCTTGACTTAATTGACAACTTCTCTGTGGTATGACTTGGTTAACAAAGGTAGCTATTCCCCACATTCTTTACGGTGTTCACGTTCTTGTCTGCACAAAGATAGTCGTTGTAAGTGCTCGACTTGTCCTGATCTTCAACTATCTTTTTTGTCTTGAAGCTAGACTCACTGAGATTGTCATCATCTGTAAAACGAGGTTCCAAGAAAGGTTTTGTTACAAGCACCCGGGCTACGTTATAATTCTTGTATCATTGTATCAAACATTAATCATTGTCGATAAGATCGCCATGTTAGATCGCCACGTTGAATTATACCACAAATATAAATGACTAAACTCGGGTGAAATTCAACTCCAAAAACTAGGGGTTTTCATGGAAAACCAAAACCGCCAAACCAAAATCGGAACCGGTGAAACCGAAACTGGAAACCTTGTTAACTGAAGTGATTTGTCAGTTCGGTTCCGAACTGTTTAATTTTCCGGTCTGGTTGCGGTTATTGATTAGGAATCCGGTTAACCGAAAAAACCGTTTAAGTATTTCAATTTATTAATTTATTCATTTTTTAGTATAAGTATAAAACTATATGGTTAATTATTCGATTTACCAAAAATAAGTGTACAGTTATATAGTTAATGGTTAGAATTATATTAAAACTAATAAAATCTTACCAAAATCAACGGTTAACCGGTTTAATACCGCATAAAAACTAGTAAAACCGCACGTTGTTTACTAATTATAAGATCAAAACACATAAATCTACGGTTAACCGTTAAACCGGTAAAACCACGCCAAAAATAACGGTTAACCGGTCCCGATTATGTCTATCAAATTTGGCAAACCAAATATCCGGTTAACCGAAAAGCCATTTACAGTTAACCGATTACGGTTATCCGCTTCTAAATGAACCACTTACGGTTATCATATTTGACTAACCAAATATTCGATTACGGTTATCCGCTTCTAAATATACCAGTAACGGTTATCATATTTGACTAATCAAATACCGGTTACCGGTTTTGAACACCCTTGCCAAAAACTGTGGATAAGATCGCCACGTTGAATTATAATATCTGTTGTCGAAACAGACGACACATAAGCTGAGACGGACAAGCAATTGCGTCGTTTTGGGAAGCCCCCATCGTTGTGCCACTCTAAAGATCTCTCTCGATTCTATCCATCAGTTAGCTTAGACTGAGAAAAGATCAAAATGATTGAACTTCAAATGCCCTCGGCTCAATCCTCGGCCCATTTCTCCTCTTCGTCAGTTTGCGTAGGTGGAACAAACCATCTCCTTGCTTTGAGTTTGTACAACAGCAAAACCCAAAATCTCACCAAAACCACTAAGATACTGCTCGGTACTACATTGTTCCCGGGTTTTGCGATTATTGATCGATGTTCCAACCTCAGAGGCTTACTGCTTCCAATCAAACGTTTTGCCAAACCCCCGCGAGCCTCTTTGTTGGATAACCCTGCCATCTGGGCTGGCAGAATTTGCGTCTTCTATGCTCTATTGAAGGCTGGGCTTGCTGGATCTCCTGCCAACCCTTTCCTTTCTGCTCCATCTTCAGCAGCAGGTTTTGAAAAATATTTTACTACCTTGTTAGTAATTATTGTTTCTGAACCAGTCTCAATTAACCGTAGCTAGGTGTTTTAGGATACGCCATTTTGTCAGCATTTGCACATTCTTTGCTATATTAAAGAGTGCTTAAAAGTAGCATTGGGATGACTTACTTCTTCGAGATATTGCAGATTTGAAGACTGGTGGTAGCTATCTGGGTTTCTCTAAATTAGTTGATAAGTTCCTGAGAAATCCAGGTATGGATTCTATCTCTTCATCTGTTTTCCTTTCATTATCTAAAATGTTTTGGTCTTCTGGTGTGAAAGTGTCTAATAATTGCTTCATCTGCTCCTTGATAATATGAGGACAGAGTGGATATCCATCCAAAAGCTTTACTCCAATTCCACCTTCCATGAAAAGATGAAATCCTATGCCCCTTGATCGCTGCAAGTTTAATGCTTTTGTTATACTCTCTTATTGATTGAGATTGCCATGAACTGTCAAATGAGAGCTTCAGGAAATAATTTTACCAACCATTGAAACTAAAACAAGCTCTGCTGATGATTGTCGGATTCCATATATTTATTACCGCATATCGATTGGCTTTTGCCCAACCTTATATATTGATTCAAGTTAACACCCCCATAATTTTGAGAATAAGGCTTCGATGTTGCTGTTGTTGTATTCTCTTTTTTTTGAAGGAAAGTAAACTCTGATTTTGTGTTACTTAAATTATTATGTTCTGTTTTCTTTCTTTATTATTCAGCTTTTTTAGGTTTTGTCAACAAATAGTTGATGACAAGCCCTAAAATGTTGAATCTATATTTTGGATACAAAATCAGATGTGGATTTGTACTCTGATTCCTGCTATCTTGTTACTAACGTGACCACAATGACTACCCTGTGCATCAATCTGCTTCGTTCAGATAAAGAAGCTGCTGATAGGAGGAAATTGGTGAGCAAATGGCATCCAACTACAAAGGGTACTCTGAGGAGGAATTACAGAATTCCTTCGAAATCTGAAGGTAAACGCCTTCTGAAGGCCATTGCATCGTTGCTCTCGGAAGATGACCACTTTATAGACGCTACCACACACAAGGTATGTTAAGTAAGATTCTATAAAACCAGCAACCGTGGGTGTTTTTTCTCTCTTTTCGGTTGTTTGAGGAAGGATTATGTTCAGCTCAAGTACAAAGATAGTGTATGAAATCATGTCCAGGGGAGGAATTTAAAGAGCTGGAAGATTTTCTTGGCACTACGTAGTAGCTGAGAAAGTAGACAGCAATAGCATTCTAGCATTCCTTTATAGGAACATGGTTAATATTAAGTGAGCTGCCTCTGTGAAAAATGCTCAAAAAGTTCTATAAGAAAACCAAAGTGCACCTTTTTGGAATGATTTGTTTCCTTGTTACTCTTTGTTTTTTTTTTCGACCATGACAAAAGCTCTAATGAAACACATCCTTTTACTTTGACCATGGTTTTTTTGAGAAATGTTATGGAGATCAAACAACAGAAATGTATACTTTGTTTCCTTATGTCTTCCATATCAATCTTTTGTCCAGGGTTGTCAGATAAGGAGGGAAAGTGCTCATGGAGAGAGTGTCTGCTGCAACAACGTTAGAGCTCTATTTGATGAACTACCGACTCCGCATCTTATTGTGGAGATTACTGCTTTCCCTGCTGGACCTCTTTCTGAGAAGGATTATGCTAAAGCTGAGAAACTAGAAAGAGTGCTTCGATCTTCACCTTCAATTTGATTCTGTTTCTAATTTTGACAGCCTACTGGTTTCTTAATGTAAAGTTGGTGAAGATAACATGTGTATAAAGATAGTTTCTGTAAAACTTAAATCTGTTGACAATCAAAAACATGCTTGGCTAACAACTGTGGATGTAAATCGTTGATACTTGAAAGTTGGTTTTATTTGCATGAATGTGATGTAAAAATGGCTTCTGTAGTCCTTCGACCCAATGGGATGACGGATCCAATGGTACTGGCCAAAGCACTGTATTCGTTACTTCTTTTTCTTGATGTTTTTCATCTGGTCACTTACTTTCTCGGCAGCTTTTGTATTGCTGTTGCTGCTACTGGTTATGTTCTCTGAAATCGTTGGTCTTTCGTCAAAACCAGTGCGAATTGATGCTAGCGGCTGTCTCCGTTCAATAAAATTCTAAGTTTAGTTTGGCTCGAAATCAATCAATGGATGGATGTAGCAGTTTTGCCGGTCAAATGACGCAGTAAGATGATCAATGAAGCAACACAAAGAAGTAAAACACCTAAAGATACCTACACTCTGCCCCAAAATGTTAAGCCTCTGTCTCCAAGCCACGTAACAAATAAAAATCCGACCATAAAAACGTGAACGGCTAGCTTACTGTGCAGCTGCCAAGTGAGCATGGCGCCCGGCTGCTGTTGATCCGCTGCCAAGCAGCTCTCGTAACTAGTAGCCGCACAGAGGTTGTGCTGGTCGCCCCGGGGTTATGTGCTTTGCACTACTAGTCTAGCGTAGCCTGTACTGATTTTTTTTTTTTTTTTGTCTCTAGTCTTATACTTTATTTCCTATGTTAACTTACTATTAGCTCATAATGGTCTATATGTATTGACAGGAAGGTGCCGTATAATGATCGAAGACGCATCCAAAAATAGCTCTCCAAGATCAAGACCTCTAATGTCTTCTGAATGCGTCTCCGCTCCAACCTTCTCTCTATCAAGATTAGTTTACATACATGTTGAAGGAGTTCTTCTCAAGTTTTTGACATTGCGTACACCTTCCTAGCTCTTTCTTCAATTGTGGTGAAAGCAGTAGCTGGCTCTCAAGCTTTTGGTGAACTCCGCGGTGGCCGGCAACACTTCGTGACAAACAATCGTTGGGAGAGATGGCTCCATATGGGAATTAGGGTTGTTTCTTCAATTTTTGAGAGAGTTTGTGAAGTATAAGAGAGTAATATCGTGACCGTGCTTCTAGTGATTTTACCATCATATGATGTTTCTTGGCAATGGAAATGGTTCCTTTATATGGACACACACACCTCTCTTGATCTTCCTTTTATCTTAGTTAGCTCGGTGCTACTTTGCCATTTGTATTTTTCATCATTTTTCTTTGGCTCTTCAACTGCTCGAATGTTGCGATAGCTATTCGTGCACCGCTTGAGTATGCCATAGATCTTATAGATATTCTAGGAGCTTCTCAAGGATTACATATGACTTTCCCTTAAAGGGCAACATATTCTAGGCCGACCGGGATTTTACCGACCTGCTGATAATGGGATCCTCACCCTTCTCCCCACGTTTTATGAAATTCTCAAACTTTTTCTCCTTCTTGCTTCTTGCTCTCATTTTCCTTGCTTCTCGTTCTCTTAGATTTTTTACTACTTCGGAGCTTTTCTCCACCTTCCACCTCCTTTTTCGACAATGCAAAAGAACAATGCTATCAAGAACCTTCTTCCGGAGGCCACCGCGGAGCTGGTTGTGAAAGACTATTCCGAGCATGGACCAAAAAAAGAACACAACAACCCGACCGTTCTTAATGAAGACCACATCATCGAGGAAATGCTGCTAGTGAAAGTGCCTCTTGGATCGAGATGTGGTTCCTTCCTTGGGGAAACATCTAAGAACATTAACCACAACCTAACTGGAGCCCTGATTTTGAACTTTCCTAAATGTGTGTGGATCAGTTTCTAGGTTCTAGGTCCATCTTTTAACTAAGATGTAAGATCTTACAATGACAGTTCTTCGTGAGATTGTTACTCACGATGAGTTTGACTGTGAGTAACAGACTGACAACGAACACGTGAATTATGAAAGCTATAAATTAAGAGAGAATAGCAGATTCATGTGAACATTCACTTTATTAGCACTTATTAAACTTAATACTCTAACACAAAATAAGGAGAACAGACTCTCCAAGTTTCAACACGTAAAAACCTAGATCTTTCTACTATCTAGAGATTTTACAGAAAACGCTCATACTCTCACTTGCTGTTTCTCTATTTTCTCTTTCAGAAAAACGTAAATTGCTTCTATCTGCAGCGTCATCTATATAGGCAGTTTTGCCTAAGATCTATCTAAGATCTTCTTTTCAAAATACAAAGATTATTAACGCGTTTAAAAAAAATACCAATATAAAATTTGTTTAGATTTTATACGAGTTATTATTAAAGATAAAATTCTCCTTAATTATCTCAACAGTAGCGAGATCTGTTGACTGCAGTCTTCATCCTTCATATCTCTAGTGTTCAGATTTGTGTGTCTGGAACTTAGCCACAGTATGTAACACAGAGTTCCTAAATAAAAACACCAATAGTTTCCCCCTTTTTTGATTAAGGCAAACTCTGTGTGAAGTATCTGTATTGTTCCCCCTGAATTTCTGCATTAGTCTTGTCATATAATAGCACGAACTTCCCCCTTAACATATATTCCCAGGTCAATGAAAACATACAGTAGCAGGATGAAGATAATCGAGTAAAACATCATGGATAAACATTAAACCATGACCACAGCAGAAATCCATAGATATAGTTCATAGACACACAGGTTCATTTCCCTTTTTGCCGAATCAAAAGAGGTGAAGTATCAGTCAAAATAACCCTAGTAATAAGCCAAAAACATAAGTCTGTTACACAGTAGAAAAAATAATAGTCTAGACATCATACTAAAAGAACATGAGAAACTACAAGAGATAAGATGGGCTAGAAGGTTTCTTCATGCTCTGAGGAAGAAACAGAAGCATGTGGTGCAAAGTGTTGAGATTCGAGAGCCAGAATGCATTTTTCCAAGGCATGTTGGTTGGTAATCAAGGTGCTTATCATGGCTAGTAAGGTGGATTCATGAGAGGTGGGTGGTGAGCAGAAGTTTCCTGATGTGGCGGTGGATTCTTGAGCTGACATCTAGAAGAAGTACGCTCTATAGACATCTTGGAGAGTGTATGCGAACCCAAATTGTGAGATCCCTTCATAGGTACACTTGCCATATTCTCCAAAGGAATGTGATAAAATCTGAAAACCTTTCTCAGCCAAAGTGGATAGGTGATCACCGGTTTTTGACCATTGATGACTCTTTTCCAATGATCAATCATAACTCTAGGAAGAGAGATCTCTAGGTTGTGCTCAAGACACCACATCAGAGCCAAATCAACAGGAGTGACACGCTCCCGCATATCATTCCTTGGAGTAATAACCTGATAAGCAAACAAATGCAACAAGCGCGACAGAGCACTAAAGTCTCGTTGTAAATAGTTCCAAAGTCGTGTGCTAGCAGCAGTTAAACCATAATGTCGCTGAACATCCTTAATGGGCACAATGTCAATCTTTTGAGGATTAAACTCAGATAAACCAGCCAAAGGAACATCCAGAATATTAGCAAGCAATCCAAGTGATAGAGTAATACAGACCCCAGCAACTTTGGATTGAAGTTGAGTCTCAGCAATCATGGTCATATTGGAAACAAATTGTAGCAACGCTTCTGGATAAGAGACCGTTTCAGAGCTAAATAAAGAATCCCATTTCTGAAATTCAATATATTCTGCAATTTCCACCAAATCATGTGCTCTTAGCCACTGACAATCTATTACTTTGCCCATTATGAGATCAGATAGCTTAACATCCCTAATGAAAAGCGGATTTTGAGGAAACTTATGCAGTGCTTTCGATAATGAAGCAGTAGCACGAGTGGACGGTTAAGAAGCAGTAACCTTCCGTTTCTTTGAATGTTTCGCCCCTACACCCGTGACACCTCCGGTGGTGTTTTAGTAGAATCAGGAGAAGGAACAGGTGAGGGTGGTGCCTGGCGTTGTCGCTAGTTTCTTGTGCTTGGCCGTGTTGATAAATCTGCCAGAGGAAGAGATCCGACATGTTCGATAGAAGGACCACAGTAGGGGTGACAGAACCCACAGCTGGAGATGAATGAGAGGCAGAATCGGCGGCATGAGTAGACAATGTATTTGTGGCGGTTTGTAGAGAATTTGTGTCCGATTGTTGTGGGGTGAGGGTATGAGGTGGGTTTTGAGGGTTTTTGGGTGGATTGTGAGTGGTGGGTTCAGAGGGCGGAACTTGGGGTAGTGGAGCAGTGGGTGATGGCGCAGAAGTTTGTGAATCAGGTGCTAGGAGTGATGATGCATGTGGAGAAGCAGAAGTCATTTGGATTGAGAGGAGAGAGACAAACGGAGAAAAATCAGAGAGGAAATAAAGGAGGAGAAAGAAAAGAAACATATGTGAAAGAAAAAAAAAGAGAAGCGGGTGCCTATTCGTATTCTTTTTCTTTTTTTTTCTCTCTCTTTTTTTAAATAAAGAATACGAATCCTACGAGGAAAGCAAGAACAAAATAGCTGAGAAACCAAGAATGAGAAAAGAACAAAGAAAGCAGCTGCTAGACCATTTTGAAAACTACCAGTAACAAACTCACAATTCTGAACTAATTACCAAAGCTAACAGACTAAATAACAACACATCACAGAGACGATAAAAAGAAAGAAATAAACAAGATGTCAGAACCATACCTTATGGAATGTTGATCATTCCAAGCTCGAACCGAAGATTACAAAATTGATCACGACTCAATGGTTTGGTGAAGATATCAGCAGGCTGTGTGTTAGTAGGACAGTGAAGTAGTTGAATGGTGCCTTTTTCAACTTGATCGCGTAAGAAATGATGATGAATCTCGATGTGCTGCGAACGAGAATGATGAACTAGATTCTTTGCAAGTTCAATGGTGCTAGTGTTATCACAATAGATAGGAACTGGTGCAGTAATCTTAAATTGCATAGCACTAAGGCTCTTAAATGACATGGCTCTTAGGCCCTCAAATGACATGAATTTAAACACTGCATTTCCCACATTTAGAGCTTTCAACCTGCATTTACACAACACTCAATCTCATAGCAATTATAAATGCTCTTATAATCCACCATATGCTTATTTTACTAACTCATTTTCCATTGGCTCCTTAGTCACAAGTTCACAAGTTCTTAAGCTTGTTCATATTCTTTTCCCTAGGTTATATAAACTATATTGTAATGTAAGATCTAGGCTACGTTTGGTATCTATATAAACACCATTTCCTTAAGGCACTAAATTACATTAAGGCAAGCAATTTACCTTATGTTTCAAGCCTTTCTCTCATTCTCTTCCTCTTGGTTTTCTTGATTGAAAATCGGACAAGGAGGTTCCTCTCTTGCTAAACTTCAAACCAACATTCAAATAAGGTAATGAGTGCTAAGTAATATATCTAGACTCATGGAATTTATTCTAGAGTACAAAGGAGTGCTTAATGCACTAAAATGGATGATTACCTTTAGAGTCTTAAGATGGAATTTGGTAAGGAATCAAAGGAATACCTCCACTAGTCTCTTGAAGATTGAAACAAAGCTAATTCAAGGAGTAAAACAAGGCCTCATGAGAAGTCAATTTCGGCCATGTAAGGAAAATGAAGAAAATGATGATTTTTGAAGCTTTTCTTACCTTAAACCAAAGAGAGTGTAAACTAGCTCTTGAATATGATTTTTCCTCTTCAATTGGAGCTCCTTCAATGGAGTCTAATTTCTGGTTTTGGAATTTTGAAAAGAGAGGATGGAAGGTCTTGGTCTAACTAAGACAAATATGTGCTTAGTTTTTGATTTGGAGCTTAAAGTTGCATTTGGCAAGTAAATGTAGATGAAGAAGCCATGGTATGTTGTAGCTTCTGCGTTTTTCCCTTGGGAGGATGAAGAAGATAAATACGGTGGGGAAGGGAAGGAATGAGAGGAGAGAGGTGAGGAGTACACTAAGGTAAGATATTTGTCAAAAAAGGTGAATAGTCATTTTTAACTTTTCCCTCTTCTTTCCTAGCAAGTGCTGGCACTTAATTGGTGACTCACCCCCTTATCAAACCGGCCACCTTTAGTCAATTAGGGATGGTTATTTGACCATTGACCAACCAAAGAAGATTTATTACTTAAATTGTTACTATTTGGGCACTATTCATAATTAGTGCACACATTTGTGAAATTTTAGGTTTCTCATTGATTTAGGCTTCCTAATTTGATACTAAATAGTACACATGTTGATTAAGGCATAAATTTGGTCAAGCCACTCAAAACCCATTTCTAAGACAATTTTTCAAAAATGTGCTTTAAGGAGGCTTAAAGCACAATTTGTGTTTTAACTTGTTTTTGAGCTTAGTTTTCTTTGGTAATTGATTTAACAAATTCATTATAATTTTAATAAGGTCTAGGAATGACATTTAGGTCCTAAACAAGGTTACACCAAGTCTAGAGCAAGTATTTGCTTAAATTGACTTTTTGGTGTTTTTTTTTTTAAATTGTCTACCAATGTTTCTAAGGCATGCTTTAGCCTTACCCCATCCTAGCTTGATGTTTAATTAACATATTTAGGCTTGGGGTATTTCAAACACAAACTTGATCAATGTAAGCATCATGTCCAACTGTTCCTATTCCCACAATCTTTCCCTTTCCATTATTCCTAAATTTGACTTTACCTCCATTCTGCTTAATAAGCGAGCTAAATTTTGTTCTATCTCCGCTCAGTGTCTTGATCAACCGCTATCCATGAGCCACCAATTTTCCTTAAGTGCCCAGGTTGTTCCAGATAAATACAAACAACAACGTTAGTTGTTGGGTACCCAGGCTAGCTGGGCCATGGTGATTGTGAATTAAAATCCGGTTAACAGTCATTGGAGTTAAATGAACCTTGAGCTTTCGAGAATCTGGAATTTTTTACTTGAGTTTGTAACACTGTTTAATGGAGTGACCAAGTCGATGACAATACCTACATGACATCACTTTCCTATTCGTGGTCTATCATTCGAGATTCAACCTTTTTCTTGTAAACCTGATTGTAACCCAATCCCCTTTTATCTGTACTGTTCTTGGATAACATGTTACACAGATTAACTTATCCTGTATACCGCACAGGATTTTTCTGAGTCTGTTACTCTCTATTTCTTGATTCTTTTTAGAAGCTCTTCAGTAAGAATATCAACTTCCTTATTCAGACTCTCATTACGTTTTAATCGTAGACTCAAACTCAAGCTTTGCCCAAGGTGGTAAGGTAGCAACTCTAGATATCATGTGGACTAACAAAATTAACTTTGATAGTTTGGAGCAATCAGTTAACTCAGAACTTTCAAACTTCTTTAACTTATCCTCCAGTTTACCTATCTTTTCCTCATACTTAAGTTTTTGTGATTTCAATTTTAGCACAGTTTCAAACAAAAGATCAACATTTGTTCCTTCGACATTAAATCTATAGATTCTTTTACATGATCTAAACTACCTCTTCCTCTGGGAGCTTTCTTCCAGTTTTCCATTGCCATAAAGTAGTATTCGGTTTGGACTTTACTTCATCTTCAAAGGCGATTTCCGTCATACAGGCTTGTTCTTCATTCTCAGGTTTGAGTCTGTACCTGAGCCATCTTCTCCCCAGGCTGCTGCAGCTGTTGTTGGAATTTTTTTACCTTTTCTTGAAAATTGTCTCTCTGAGGCAAAGGATAGTTTTTTACCTCATGCCCTGGTTTGTTACATCTAAAACAGACTATTGGGCCCTTTTGTTCTTGTTACGAATGAAGCCATGTTGTTTCCTTTTCGTCCTCTAAAAATTCTTCTAGTTCCATTCACTATTATAGTAATTTCTTCATCTTCATCTATCTCTTTCTACTATTTCTGCAGAACTCTTATGAGCTTTTAATGCCAGATCTTTACTTGTAGTTGAAGTAGAGATTACTCCTTTCATCTTTACTTCGTACACCATCAATTCAGATCCCAACTCCTCTAGTGACATTTTTTATAAATCCTTGGTTGTTTCTAGCAAAGTTGTGTAGTGCAGCCAGTCTTTTCCAAGACTATCTAGACATATTCATTGATAGTGAGATTATCCAGAGTAACTCCTATAGTTTTCATATCACTAAGAATCTTGTCAAAATTTTCAAGAGTCTGAGTAATAAGGGCCTTCCTAATTGAGTCAGTGCCTTCATATGAACCTTAAGAATGTTCCAATTCTTTCGCAGTTGGTATACCAAGCACCTTTTGTTGGTCTCCTTCAGATAGAGAAGACACTATAACTCTTAACGCATGCTTGTTCTTGCTAAGTAGCTTCTTATCAGTATCATTCCAGTCTTTCTTTTCTTTTGGCTTGGATACTCCTCCTTCTGTTGTTTGTGGAACAAGATCTCCTTCTGTGACCAGGGTCCAAAGGTCATAATCTATTGACATCAGCTGATGTCCCATCTGTTCACACCAACAAGCATAATTAAACTTTGTAAGCTTCGGTGCCTTGACATTGTAAGAGCCCATGTTGATCACCCTTGGAAGATTTCTCTTCTGTTTTTGTAAAAAGGGAACCTTGCTCTGATACCAATTGTAAGATCTTACAATGACATTCTTCGTGAGATTGTTACTCACGATGAGTTTGACTGTGAGTAACAGACTGACGATAAACACGTGAATTATGAAGCTGTAAACTAAGAGAAATAGCAGATTCACGTGAACATTTACTTTATTAGCACGTATTAAACTCAATACTCTAACACAAAACAAGGACAACATACTCTTCAAGTTTCAACACGTAAAAACCTAGATCTTTCTACTATCTAAAGATTTTACAGAAAACGCTCACACTCTCACTTGTTGTTTCTCTATTTTCTCTTTCAGAAAAATGTAAATTGCTTCTATCTGCAGCGTCATCTATATAGGCAGTTTTGCCTAAATCTATCTAAGATCTTCTTTTCAAAATACAAAGATTATCAACGTGTTTTAAAAAAATAACAATATAAAATCTGTTTAGATTTTATACTAGTTATTATTAATGATAAAATTCTCCTTAATTATCTCAACACTAGCGAGATCGTTGACTGCAGTCGTCATCCTTCATATCTCTCAATGTTCAGATTTGTGTGTCTGGAACTTAGCCACAATATGTAACATAGAGTTCCTAAAAAAACACCACAACATAAGATTATTGAACCAAGCTATAGAACATGAGTTCATTATCCTAGTTCACCCATGTGAACCTCTTAGCCTAAGTTTTAATCTATTTAACTACAAAAAACTAGAGTCTTGAGGTCAAAGGTTTAGTTTTCTTTTAAGGGTTAGAACACTTTCATTACCCATCAAGTCTCTTTTCCTCTATTAATGTGTTCTTAAAGCTATTAAATATTAAAATTATCCTCTTTACCAAGGGTAAGTGTGATCCCAAAAATATTTACCCCTAGAAGGACTTCCAAGGAAAAAGCCAAGTCCAAGGGCAAAAGGGTCAAAATCTCATGTGCCTTCACGAAAAAAAAAACGGTCATTTTTCTAAGTCGAGAGACATTTTTCTCTTTCTGTTTTTTTATAAAATCATTCATATCCTTAAAAGAATTTTACAACTCAATATCTTATTTTTATTATCAATGTTGGTTATGACAATTCCATTTTAAAACCTTTTCTAAATTAAGAAACCCTTTGAAAATTCCATCTTTATCCAAAATGAAATGATACATTTATTAAACCCAAAAATCATATTACCAACTTAAAATTATGTTCACCTTTAAATATATCTTTTGAGCAATTCTACCTCTCTAGTTTATTTTTTACTTTTTTTTAAAAGCAAAAAATTCAGATCCCCCAAAACCTTTAATTTATTAATAAAATATGTATGTACCCCAAAATTATCATTTATTTGCTTAAGCTCAAATATTAGATTTTTTACCAAATAAAATTGAAACTTTAGAAAAACACTTATCCATTTCTTTTATTTCCACATGATTTTAGACAAAAATCCCTTAGAAAATATTCCTTCCAAAATACGTTTTCACTTTTAACAATTTATCTTCTCACTAAATTTGATGTTTTAATAGTCTCCCAATATATATATATATATATTCCTTCAACCATATAGGATTTTATGACTTTTAATGACCCTTACCCATTGGCAGGGTGTTAAAATCAGATATTGAGCTGGGTTGAGCTCAAACCCAAACTCGTAAAAAATGTTTTAGGTCAACACGACCCACATCTGTTGCGTGTCGTATTTCTTCAACCTGAACAAGGTACGAGTTGACCCATACAAACCCGTTTTTTATAGGTTGTTATTTTATTTTTAATTCTTGGGTTCTCCAATAAATAAATATAACATTTACTTAACTTATCACAACAATTAGTCATATATTATTGATTAAAATATTTGATTTAGTCATAAAACAATTAAATATGTCATATTTTCTATTTTCATTTTTTTTCAAGTTACAGGTTGTCAATTTTGATGACCAAACCTAAACCCGCCCGAAAATCTTTTCAGGTTAAGAATCTCAACCCAAAGCTGGTTTTTTACTGACCAATTCCGGGTAGAGTTAGGATTTGGGTCAAGATTGACATCCCTACTCATATGCCCATGCTTAGCATATAATTTTTCAGTATGAGGGGGTATATCTAAATATGGTCTGACTGAGAAGTCTAGATCCTAGTAAATACCATTCTGTGGAGGGTGAAAACCCATTATTATGGAAGCCCTCGAATACCTACTAAATCGTTCGTCTTTCCCAGAAAGCATAAAGGAGAGTGCAAGTGTGCACTACACTAGCTCTCAATGGGCCCACACGGAATTATGCTCTAAGGGCGGAATTGACTAGAGTCGCCACCTAGTTCGACCTAAAAATACTAGGAAGGAAAGGAAGGAGGGTTCTAAGAACCGTTGTTTGACTCTAAGATCTTGCCTAAAGATAGGAATTATCTAATCATTTACAGAGATTCTGTGTGGGTTCGCACTGGGTTACACCCCTCAGAAAAGGTAATGACCACGACTCCGGATTGGTGCCCAATGAAACCTCGGTCTCCAATTTTCGAGATGCCTTCTTTCAAAACCTTATTAAAGAAATTCATTTAAAAGACAATGATAGGATTAGGACGAGAAGAGAGAAAAGAGAGTGGATGAGGTGAGCTTTTCTGCCAAGTTAGCACCAAATGAAAGGTTGACAGGTTGAGAGTTGGTTGAATGTAGAATTAAAGATCAAGGAAAGGTTTTAAGGTTAAATGGATTAAGAAGATCCGGCGTCTAGAGGCATGTGGGTTTAATGTGAGTCGGAAGAGATATGTAAGTTTTGAGAGGTATGAGTATCGCCTTAAGGTGGGAAAAGGGTTTTTTTTAATGGAATGGGGTCACATCTTAGGTGGGCTGCCTACGTATTCAACTCCTTGTTGAGATCAGACCTTCCGTAGTTCATGGCCTTTGGGTTTTGGAAGTTTTAATGTTTGTGGAGTTTGAAGATATTGAGGTGTTTGAGATTTAGAAGGGTTAGGAGTTTTGAGAAGTTTAGGGTTTGGGATGCTAGTCTGTGAGACGTTTGAAATCTTGAGATGTCGAAGTCTGTGAGACGCTTGGGTTTGTGAGACACTCGGGTCTGTGAGACACTCGGGTCTGTGAGACGCTCAGGTCTGTGAGACAATCGAATCATTGGGATGACAAAGTCTGTGAGACGCTTGGGTCTGTGAGACATTTAGAGTGTAAGGAAAATTTGAATGGAATTGAAATTGAATTAAAATCAAAGTTGAATTGGAATTGAATGAATTTTGATTTGAATTGGGATTGAATTGGAAATGAGATTGAATTGGAGTTGAAATTGAATTGGAGTTGAAATCAATTTGAATTGATATTGAATATGAAACTGAGATTGGATCGAATTGATTTAAGAATTGAATTGAGATTAAATTAGAGTTGAATAAATTCTTATCAAATTAGAATTGGGTGAAATTGAATCGGATTGGGATTGAGTGAAATTTTATCGAATTTGGGATTGAAAGAATTTTTATCGAGTTGGATTGAATGAATTTTATCGAATTAAAATGAATGAATATGAATCGAATTAGAATGAATGAATTTTTATCGATTGGATTTGAAAGAAATTTTACCGAATTGGAATGAATTTTTTATCGAATCGGAATCAAAAGATTTTTTTATCGAATTGGAATGGAAGAATTTTTATTGAATTGGAATTGAATGAATTTGAATCAAATTTGAGTGAATGAATTATTATCGAATTTGAATGAATGAATTTGAATTGAATCGGAATGAATGGATTTTTATCGAATTGGAATTGAATGAATTTGAATCAAATTGGAATTGAATGAATTTGAATCGAATTGTAGTTGAATGAATTTGAATTGAATTGGAGTTGAATGAATTTGAATTGAATTGGAATTGAATGAATTTGAATCGAATTTGAATTGAACGAATTTGAATCGAATTGGAATTGAATGAATTTTTTTTTCGAACTTAAAAGAGATGTTGATTTGAGAATAAACTAGAATTCAGAAGGAGATGTCTCTCATTTTTGGAATTGGATTTGATTTTTCATATTTTTTTGATCTTAAATAAGGGATTGTTTGGAAAAATTTGATGGAAAGGGAACCCACTTAACAAATCAGAGATATGCGCCATGGAGAAATGTCTTCTAAGCTTTTCTAACGGCTATTCTATGGTCACCTGTAATGCTGACTAAAAAAATGAAGCGAGGAATGACATAAGTGAAACATGCCAAGCAGAACAACCGTACAAAATTTAAAGTACACATGTCAAACATCAATAAGAGTGGCAGGATGAAACAAGTTTTTACAGCTAAACAGATTGGACTCAAGTGAAAACTAAATTATTATCATGTTCTAAATCAATTTCTTAATTCGAATCTATACATAAGGAGTGAAACATAACAATCATAGACATGTCAAAAAGACAAGAGTAGCATAATGAAACAAGATTTAGCAATTAAATGAGTTTATCTCAAGTGAAGATTAGACCGAGTCATGCTAGAATCAATTTCCAGATCAAATTTATGCAAAAGAGGTAAATAACATTGCCGAGAATAAAAATAGATTGTTAATGAGAATCAAGGGAAGTTGTTGGTGATAGGAAACTAAACAACGGGGTGGCTTGCCCCCGGTTTATCATAAATATGAAGGAAGAATCCCAGCCGAATTGGCTCATAATTTTGCCTCAACTACGTGTAATCAACAAGATTTCCGAACCCATGAAGAGCTGTTGTGAGCTCAAAATCCAATAGTATGGTCAATTTTCAGAGCCAAGATATTCCAAACCAAGCAGGAGCAAACCCGACCCGAATCTTATAGTACCTCAGCCAAATTACAAAATCAACAAGTGAGCAAAAGAGAATGAAAAAGAACACAAGAGATAGTAAGAAATATAGATAGAATCTGATTTCTCGAACCAATATCAATCGGTAACATCTCCACCCATAGCTTCCAAACAAGAATTGTACATAGCAAACAAGCCCGATAGCCGATACTGACTCCAAACGTCATCAATCAAAAATCTCCGCCCACATGTGAGAATAAAAGTAGGAGGCCACGCGCAAATCTTGGTTGGTGATGATATACAACATGACAACAAAAGAAAACCAAAATCATGCCAATAAAGAGCAGAAGATTTATAAACAGATCATTCTGGTGTTAAACAAGTTAAAATCAATAGCTAGGACATGATAGACGGAGGTAATCTTTGCCATAAAATAAAATATTGCTCCACATGACAGCAAGAATTGTTGTAGAAATATGTGACTACTTCTTCAACCTAGGCAGTGTACCTAATCGTTTTGCGGAATAGTGGAAAGGTGGGTTGTCGTACTCTTGGGGACCTCGCTGTGGATAACTGATAGTAAAAATTAACTGAGATTCCTATTTAATAGATTTATCTTTTTAGAGAGAATGATTAAAAGCTAACTCTTAAGATAATAATAAAAGCAATTAATTAAAACAGAAAAGAAATAGAAACTGAAAATCTTTTTGGTTTTAAAGAAGCATCCCGGGTTACTCGCTTACCTATTTTATTTAATTATATTAATATAACTTTCCCACTTTAGCAAATAAACTCAAGAATCTTAAATAGTTTATTGACCGTTCCCTGTCTAATAAACCCTGATTAATTTAAACAAACAAGCGCAATCCCTTGTTCAAGTCATTAATAAATTAATCGCATTATTAATAATCCCTATTGGAGATAGATTAACCTATACGGCGAGAAACTCTCGCTTCTAGTCGTTAACCCATTTGACTTCCTGTGTCTAGAACCTTGTCTCAGCACTGCATTTTAACAAAGAACTACAAATATCACTTTAATAATTGTACAGGAGAATTAAAGCGCATTAAGGAGAGGAATCAAAATACTGCTTAAATAAATTATACTGGAAAGCTTATATAACACAATTATATAAAACAGGCTCGCTTCCTAACCCGGGAACCTAGATTTATTAATCACACATAATTAAACAGTAAAACAAACATTGGTAATAAAATAAACAGACAGAACGAAGAAGAACGATGGTACGCGGATATAGATCAGGATATGGACTGGTTTTGTGCAGATCGTCTTCTTCGTTGGCTGTCTGTAAAATAACAGCGTAAGTTTAATGAACTTTGGATGGAAGATTGTGGTGAACTGTGGTCTGTCGTGGTTTGAACGGTGGTGTTTGGATTTTGAGGAAGGGAGTAATTTATTTGAGCAAAGGCGTGGGTTTATATAGAGGCAGAGGAGAAGAAGGTCCGTACGAATTTGTTTAACTGTTGATTCATTGATTGCGCAGGGGACAGGAAGATGAAGATGGGCAGAGTAGATGGATAAGGCAGATGCGAGTTGGGCGAGTTGCAGACCGTCGGTGAGCCAAATTGAAGACGAAGACGAAGACGGGCGAAGAAGATAAGCTCGGAACATTTATACAAACCGCTTGATAACTCGCGGTCCCCTCTGTGTTGTCCGCCCATTTAGAGGCGGTAGCCTGTCTCTTGTCCGCCTGATAAGGAGGCGGTCTTCTGTCTTGTCCGCTAGATAACTAGCGGTACACTCTGTCTCAACCACCTCGCGGTTCCTCCGCTCTTGTCCGCCAGTTAGGAGGCGGTAGCCCAATGTCACGTCCGCCTCCCTTTGAGGCGGTAGCCTCACTCTTGTGTGCGAGGCGGTTGCATTAGAGTTGACCGCCCAATACGGGGCGGTTGTCTCTCCTACGTCGCCAGGCGGTCGCCCCAGAGTGGTCCGCCTGTTATGGGGCGGTACACTCTATGTTGTCCGTGCGTTATTATATATATTATACATATATATAACAATCTTCAACGGCTCTACATTCTTCGTTATAAGTCCGTTTTGAGCCGTTTGCGTCTATGCGTTCGTCTCTTTATCTACTTTACTCCCAGCTTGGTTTTCCTCATGTTTGAACAATAAATTTGTGAGATAAATAATAAAACATAAACTAGAGGAAAACTAACCGAAGTGGGAGAAATGAGCAAGAAAAGTGCTAATATTATATATGAAATACACCTATAAATCATGCTCATTTGGACACTTATCACACCCCCACACTTATCTTTTTGCTTGTCCTCAAGCAAAATCACGTACCCAAGTAAGTAGGGAATGCTCAATACTAACAAATATTATATGAAGGGTAGGATAAACATGATCTTTTTAACTTATTGAGGAGTGTGAAAAATTAACTGCTGGTGGCAAAGGTGTGCTCAGGGTAAAAATAAAATATAGAGTTTCGGGGTATGATCTAAGGTACTTCAATGTTTCCTTTTTAGGTGACTGAGAACTTTTACCATGGCCAACTTCTCTCAAGAATGGGCATTGAGGAGAAAAAACAAAAGGAAAAAAATAGATTCATGCATTTGTTTCACTTCTGCATAAGAGATGAGAAAATATAGGCATCACGCCTTTGTATTTAAGAACACTCAACTCTCTTTTGTTGGTTACCAATGGTGTCTCGAAAGTCCCTTATTATTTTTCTATTTTTTTTAACAGAGAAGCACCCCTTAGCAATCCCTAAGAGAGAAGACAGAAAGAAACCCTGAGCAATAAAATCCAACCATTTGCAGATTATTTGGTCACACCGCATATAAAATGCTCCTCAAAAGTAATCGAAATTTTAAAATTTTGTACCATTTATCCTACAATTCATAATAGTATTTATTCTTAAAGAGAACAACCTACAAATAAAAGGGTCCATAAATTTTGAATTTGGACAAACGAAAAATAAGGAGAGAGATTAAACATTTAAGCACAAAATGTCACCGAAAAGGGCACACTCCCCCACACTTAAATTGAACAATGTCCTCATTGTTCACCAGAAAAAACAAGGGAAGGGTTCAGAAGACCTTTTCGGTAAGTAGATAAAATAGAGATAACACAAAGATCACAAATAAACATTTAAGCACATAAACGCTCCTCTGCAATTTTTATTTAAATAAAAGCAAAACTAAAGAAACTGGTACTCCCCTGATTTTATTTTTGCTAGCGTTAATCAGCGTTCCCCCACACTTGAGCTTCAGCCTCAAGTAGCGTAGCTTGGTTGCGGTGTCGACATGGATTACACCTGCATAAGACACTAGAAGCAACCATACTATAAACGGGGTTAATAGTTAGCAAAAATAAAATTTAAAGAGAACCTGAAAATTAAAAGAACATAAAGGCAAAATAAATAAAAGTACACCCGGGTTGCCTCCCGGGAAGCTGCCTTTCTTTAACGTCTTTGGCTAGACGCTTTGTCGTTATCCTGGATCAAAACAAAACGTTACCTCGGCATATAAAATAAGAAAATTAATACTCCACAAAATCCGGTGTTTGAGGAGGTACTGCCGGTAACGTAGTTCTAACAGGAGACCAGGTGGTGATGAATTTTCTTCCTCAAATTGGAGGATGTAAACATCCTCTCTTTGTTGTTGAGGCTTACGGAGGCAGGGTGAGAGTTTATGAGAGACTGGTGGTAGTGCTTTCTCCTCAGATTCGAGAATATAAATATCCTCTTCCGGTTGATGAGGCTCACACAAAATATCTTCAAATTTTAATTGCTCCTCTTGTGCTGGGGATGGAGATGGAGGAGAATTGTAACTTTCAGACATTTGCTCCAACTCAGCGTTAGAGAAAAATGTCCTGATAAGTCTCTTTATCTCCTCATCAGAACTTGCAACTTCATTAATATCTGGCTCGAATCGATCTTCACTCATTTGACTCACCACTGGAATTTCTTCTAGCGGCTCGGTTTGACTTGGGAGAAATTCGTCTGGCCCTTGTGTAGATTGCTGTTTATTCTGATTAAAGTAGCAGTATCCCAACTGAGCTTCTTGGTACTGTGTATTAGCCTGGTCGACTTCCCACCAATACGGCTCTCGATTTGACTGTTGAGGTGATTGATAATCTTTGACCAACCTTTGATATGAGGACATTTCCTCTTGCATGTGAGTCCATTCCACATTGATCAAGAGTCTCTTCACCTCATCGTCGCCGCTCTCCATAATCAGTAACTATCATACAAAAAACAAAAATAAAAATACCAAGTAGAATAGAACTAAAAATAGAAAATAAACATAAAACAAAATTAACTAAATAGAAAAACAAAAATGAAACAAAACAGAGATAAAATAAAACTGCTAAAAAAAATATATATATAAAAAAAACGGTATGTAAAATTACATAAAACAAAAATAAAAAGAAAATTAAACAAATATAACAGAAAATTTACACAATTAAAATATTAGCAGAATAATAGAAACAAAATATAACAGAAACAAAAATTAAAGAGAAGCAAAATATATCACAAATTTACAAACAGAAAACTCAGAAAAATTAAAAACTACCAATTAACCTTGCCGGAGGTCCCCGGCAACGGCGCCAAAAACTTGTTGTAGAAATATGTGACTACTTCTTCAACCTAGGCAGTGTACCTAATCGTTTTGCGGAATAGTGGAAAGGTGGGTTGTCGTACTCTTGGGGACCTCGCTGTGGATAACTGATAGTAAAAATTAACTAAGATTCCTATTTAATAGATTTTATCTTTTTTAGAGAGAATGATTAAAAGCTAACTCTTAAGATAATAATAAAAGCATTAATTAAAACAGAAAAGAAATAGAAACTGAAAATCTTTTTGGTTTTAAAGAAGCATCCCGGGTTACTCTGCTTACCTATTTTATTTAATTATATTAATATAACTTTCCCACTTTAGCAAATAAACTCAAGAATCTTAAATAGTTTATTGACCGTTCCCTGTCTAATAAACCCTGATTAATTTAAACAACAAGCGCAATCCCTTGTTCAAGTCATTAATAAATTAATCGCATTATTAATAATCCCTATTGGAGATAGATTAACCTATACGGCGAGAAACTCTCGCTTCTAGTCGTTAACCCATTTGACTTCCTGTGTCTAGAACCTTGTCTCAGCACTGCATTTTAACAAAGAACTACAAATATCACTTTAATAATTGTACAGGAGAATTAAAGCGCATTAAGGAGAGGAATCAAAATACTGCTTAAATAAATTATACTGGAAAGCTTATATAACACAATTATATAAAACAGGCTCGCTTCCTAACCCGGGAACCTAGATTTATTAATCACACATAATTAAACAGTAAAACAAACATTGGTAATAAAATAAACAGACAGAACGAAGAAGAACGATGGTACGCGGATACAGATCAGGATATGGACTGGTTTTGTGCAGATCGTCTTCTTCGTTGGCTGTCTGTAAAATAACAGCGTAAGTTTAATGAACTTTGGATGGAAGATTGTGGTGAACTGTGGTCTGTCGTGGTTTGAACGGTGGTGTTTGGATTTTGAGGAAGGGAGTAATTTATTTGAGCAAAGGCGTGGGTTTATATAGAGGCAGAGGAGAAGAAGGTCCGTACGAATTTGTTTAACTGTTGATTCATTGATTGCGCAGGGGACAGGAAGATGAAGATGGGCAGAGTAGATGGATAAGGCAGATGCGAGTTGGGCGAGTTGCAGACCGTCGGTGAGCCAAATTGAAGACGAAGACGAAGACGGGCGAAGAAGATAAGCTCGGAACATTTATACACAACCGCTTGATAACTCGCGGTCCCCTTTGTGTTGTCCGCCCATTTAGAGGCGGTAGCCTGTCTCTTGTCCGCCTGATAAGGAGGCGGTCTTCTGTCTCTTGTCCGCTAGATAACTAGCGGTACACTCTGTCTCAACCACCTCGCGGTTCCTCCACTCTTGTCCGCCAGTTAGGAGGCGGTAGCCCAATGTCACGTCCGCCTCCCTTTGAGGCGGTAGCCTCACTCTTGTGTGCGAGGCGGTTGCATTAGAGTTGACCGCCCAATACGGGGCGGTTGTCTCACCTACGTCCGCCAGGCGGTCGCCCCAGAGTGGTCCGCCTGTTATGGGGCGGTACACTCTATGTTGTCCGTGCGTTATTATATATATTATACATATATATAACAATCTTCAACTGGCTCTACATTCTTCGTTATAAGTCCGTTTTCTGAGCCGTTTGCGTCTATGCGTTCGTCTCTTTATCTACTTTACTCCCAGCTTGGTTTTCCTCATGTTTGAACAATAAATTTGTGAGATAATAATAAAACATAAACTAGAGGAAAACTAACCGAAGTGGAGAAATGAGCAAGAAAAGTGCTAATATTATATATGAAATACACCTATAAATCATGCTCATTTGGACACTTATCAAGAATCCAAGTAAAGATTAGCAAAAATCCAGACATTAAGACAATCAATATACCAAATTCCATACAACCGTGCGCAAGAACCCAACAAAGTCGTGGCAGGCACAACAAGCCAGATTAACACAATATTGTTACATAGAATAATCCCAATTCATGAAGAGACAGCACTTCCAAATGAAGCACGATCAATAGAAGCAACAATACCAATGACGACATTAAAAAAAGAAGGGAAAATTCACAAAATGCCACGATTTGAGTTTATAATACATGATATATGAAATATTCCTAACTACTAAAACTTAATTAAATGATCTGATAATGGTCTAGTAAGACTAATAATCATCTTAATACCATTGAGGAACAATCTAAAATCTCAACAAGGCAAAAACATGCCTTAAGATCGGTAAAGCCAAAAATGTGCTTTAAGAAACCATAAAGATTGTATGACCTAAATTAGGATCCAATGCGTATTCCTAAGTATTATAATTAAGTTATGAACACAATAAAACCATTCTCAAAGAAAACCAAGCTCAAAAACATCTTAAAACACAAAATGTGCTTCAAAACTTCTTAAAACTCGTTTTTGAGAAAATTGACTTTCTAAGTGGGTTTTGAGTCGTGTTAGGGGCTGTATTACACCTCATTATACTAATGTACTATAATTTATCACATGATAAGGTCTAATTCAAAGATTTCAAAAAAAATAAAAAATATGGTACTCATTTGTGAATAGTAACTGAAATAGTGCCAATTTAAGTAATATTGACTATGCCAAGTCAAAGGTAAATACTTGACCCTTATTTGCAATCCGGTACTAATAACCGATATGTAGCATTCTACTATGTTGACATGATGGCTTCCCGTATAACTTTATCGTGGTTGCACTTGCTTTGGCAAGTGCGCCATGCAAGATGGGCTATCGGTACTGTGCACGTCGTGGTAGTTACTGCCTAATTTCTGTGTAATTGATAGTCCTCGGGACTCCTTCTTGCCCTCTTGCTTTTGGATAACTGATTATCCGGGCAGCTTCCTGATTGTTTCCTCAGTATAGTCTCTCATCAGGGTGTTCCTCATTCTGGGGGGAACCCCTTTTTCATTTGCTTACGCCTTAATTCTCGCTCCCGTTTCCACACATTTATCGTGCTTACTAAGTAATGATTCTCCTTTAGGCACTACGTCGTAGTCCTATTGTTTTTATACAATTTGTATGTGTTTTCATAGTCGCTTGAGCTATGTCCTTCAGGTCCTCGTAACCTTTCGAGTTGTATAGGGTTTGGAGTTCCCCGTTTCATTATAGACTTTTGGTAGTCTTTTTTCTCATGCGCGGTATTATCCTGTTGTTATGTTCCTTCGGACTTGTAACACCCACACTTTACTAAGGAAAACTAACCATTTTATATAAGTGTATAATTATTAGAGCGGAAGACTTTACAAAATTTTCCCTTCTCCTGGGTGTTACTGCCACATCCACACACCTACTGTGGATGCTAAGGCTAAAAGAAACTACACCACCTTTATCCAAAAATGATTACACTCCTTAACTTATCTTCCCACCAAAATCTAAGTAACTGTTTTACACAAAAGTTCTACTGTTTCAAAAAAAGGACAACTTAAGAACTACTGAAAATAAGCAAAACATTTCTTCACTTACTCCACGTCATGGTCCTTATCCTAGCTTGCCTTGTAGCTGGTTGGTATATTAGAGTCTTTAGGTGTAACACCCCGTCCTAAGCCAATCGTGGTTATCGCAAACTTAACAACATAATTATAACGTCACAGCGGAATTAAACTAGCACCAGGACCTTGCTATGGTCTGAATAACAAATTATACCGAACCTTAAATGCTTACAACCGCTAATTCAAAATATACATACTATCCAAAACATCCACCAACCGAGTTTATAGTATCTCAAGTAACAACATGACTTCCATTAGTCTTAATACCAATAGACGGGTGCACAGGCGCAACCCGTACTCAAAATAAAAGCCCGACCTAAGTCTAACCGCCGCTACACTTAGAGTGAGCCTTCATGTGACGCTTACCTGAAAAAAAAACAACAGCCCCGAGGGGGTCAGCAAATTTGCTGGTACGATCCTCTCGTGGCCCCCAAGCTAACGGGACTACGACGACTAATTGTCGATGTAACACCCCAACTGTTAATCTCGTCATTACCTCTTAAACTGTCACAATTCACCATTAAACTTGCAGCGGAACTCTAAATACAACAGAGGGTGATACAACGCCGTTAGCCACCCTCGTGGCTAACCAGGCCTAAGTCACCTACAGTAACGGTCTGATGGACTGGAACAACCACAATACTCATTTCGTTTCTTACTATACGAGTCTACATTATATGGATGTCGATAACATATTCGGTCTTACACCTCGTTCAATACATAAGTAATTACAATCTAACTACCCATGCTATCACCGACCCCGTCCTACTCTCGTGCGGTTTCGTCTTCGGTGTACCTGCGAATAAAAACGTTGCCCCTAGGGGCTCAGCTTAAAGCTGCATATGAAATTCGCATACCCCGAGCGCTAACCGGGGTACGCCGACTACTTTGTCGGATATACATGGAGTTCATTTTAGTCAAACAACATGCATCATAGCAATACAAAGAGTACGTGTAATACTCGAGGAATCTACATCCAATCACGGAACACAATTCCTAACTAACATAACAAGGTTGTTAGTTGTATCTGTTACTCTCAGGCCTTGAGGGTTATACCTCACTATGCCTTGTTTACTTATTCAATACCTCACCCGCTCTCTCTCGGGTTACTTATTCATATACACACCCATTCTCTTGGGCTACGCGTACTATACTCACCCACGCTCTCGGGTTACTTATTCTCATTATCTCACCCATACTCTTGGGTTATTTATACTCATTATCTCACCCACACTCTTGGGTTACTTATTCTCATTATCTCACCCATACTCTTGGGTTATTTATACTCATTATCTCACCCACACTCTTGGGTTAATTATACTCAAGCTCTTGTAGATTCTCGAGACGCTACAGGTCTCCTACGTCATGCTTGTTACTCTTAATACATACTTAGGCCAAAACTCATGGCTCTCTAGCATAGTCTTACTTCCCCGGTTTCGACCCTACTCTGGGTCTAGCATGGTGGGAAGGTTCAACTAGCTCACGGAACTCTCTCTTAGTTCCTATCTCTTTTACTTAGGTCCGACTACTCGGACTACTTACATTCCCATACACTTCTCTCTCGGAGTTATAATATTATGTATATTAGTCTAGAAGCATCATTCTCGATGTTTCTAATGACCTTGGGAACATTACTTAAGTTTGGTTAATCTTAGGTTTTAAGAGTTACCCATATATTTACTTTACTCATACTTTCGGTTATTTGCATATATCAGGTAAAATCCTCATATAGGAGGTCGACCATGTCTCAAGGGAGCTACTAATCCCTCAGGTCTCTTTTACCTTCATCACTAGTTCACATCTTCGAATTATCTTAAATCCTCTTGAAGGAGGTTCACTTATCTTTCCACTCTCATTTGTTTCGTGGATTGTTTCAATGTGGTTTTCTAACCATTATTGGGTATTTACTCAACCCGTACATCTCCTCACATTCTAGGGAGTTCATATGTTTGCGTTATCGTTATACTTTAACGGATAGTTTGTGTGTTTGCACGTTTTCGTTATCATAAGCGTCGACCCGATCTATGGGTCTCTAGCCAAACGTTACTCATACGAGTCGGTCCATTCACTATGTTAGACCACACCGGCATACAAGTATGTTAGCTCATTCAACATACAACAAGGCATACATAATCAAACAAGGGATTATTTTCATGCTTTAATCTTGATTAAGCCGACACACAAATACACAAATCAACGTAACTCGGTTAGCACGCGGAGTATGAGAAAATCATACCTTTCACCGGGGTTAGCTTTACCGTGTGACCTCTCGTTCCTCGGTTCACACTTGTTCCACTGATAACATTCAAATGTTTTATTAACATCAAAGCATTACGGTATGTAAAACTAGACTCCCGTACTTAACCCCATTATCCCGTTTAACTTAGTTTTACTCATGTGTTCTTAAATTCACAACTTTCTCACTCACTTCTCAGACTTGTTTACACTCTTAATGACCTTTAAACATCATTAATCAAGTCATAATTACCTTATACTATCATTACCCATCAATTCCCCATCATTAGAATGCAAGAAAACACTTTCTGTACAATCTTTGGGGTGGTCCGGGTTTGTGTCCGGGGATACAAACCCGGACCAATATTGGAATGTGCTCTGGGTGACTTTTGTGTGTGGTCCGGGTTTAGGGGTGGGTTTGCAAACCCGGACCATACTTGTGTAAACCTCTCGGGTGGAATTTTGGGGTGGTCCGGGTTTAGGTCTTGATTTGCAAACCCGGACCATCCATTCTGAAATACATTCTGCCGTGTTTTTTGACATGTCCGGGTTTGTGTACTTGTTTGCAAACCCGGACAAGTTGCAGTATTGTAAAATATATGTGTTTTTGACTTTGTTTCAACTCTAAACTTCCACCAATCTCTTCCATAATATTCCTACATATATTATAACATGTTTTGACATTGTTTAGGCATTCAAAACTAACCTAACTACTTATACATCCATCTGTTACAAATAACTCATTTCACTGAAATTTTTCCCCTCTGTTACAGATTCTAGTTCTTGTTCCTGTTGAAGTTTTCAACCCTTTCCTTCTTACCATTCTAACTCCACGCCTTAACACACTCAAGTCCATACATTCCTAGGCAAATTTTGACAGAGTTTGTCTACATTCCTAAGCATTCTCCACACACTAATCAACTCACAAAATCTTTTCATCAATGTTATATAAGCATTAATATCATGACAGCAGCACATTAATTCCCTTCTTGCTGTCACCTATGTAACAGATTAACCTCATTGACTTATTTCCCTCACTTAAGCAACATTAAACAGCTCCACTCATCAGTCAACATTGTAGCATCACAACTGCACTAACAAGGTCATTTGTTTGTTTACAGAGAAGTAACCAACCCAAGGTAAGCTCTTTACCTTGTTAGTCTTCAGTTTTTCTTTTCCCTTCTTCTTCCTTCTCTTGTTCTTTCTTTCCCTTCTTGTTTCCAACCAACCAATGGGTTTAGATTGTTAACTACAATCACATACCCATGCCGTACACAATAAGCTAGTTAATTCACACATCCCTCACTAACCCTAGAATTTTCAAGTGCTAGTTTAGGGTTTAGTTTGGAGATTACCTTCAAGTGTACCAATGGAGGGTTTTGGCAACCAAACTTGTAGATTTCCAGCTCCTCAAAAGACCAAGGAAAACCGGCTGGAAAAATTGAAGAAAGAGCTCACGTGGGAAATTGGTTTTTTTTTTTTGCAAGAATGACCAAATAAAAGTGGAGCTCTTGGATTTATTTTTACCTAAGAGCATTAAGGAGGTGAAGGAGGTCCAAAAACACTTCTTCAAGCTTCAAAAGGCCCAACACCCTTGGTGGTGAAGATGGAGATATCAAGTTCTTGTTGGGTGGAAAACGAAGCTCTCACCGAGAGGAATCTAGCGGTATATTTTTGTGTGATTTGGTGGAGAAATGAGCAAGATAATGGGAGAGCAAGATGGAGGTGGTGTGCTGCTTTGAAATCGGCCATGTTTACAGAGGCGGAAGAAGGAGGTAGCCAGAGGCTGGGAAAATCGTGAAATAAGAAAGAAAGGAGGTAAGAGAGTACTTAAAATCTCTTTTTACTATTTCACTTTTTACTTTACTTATTTTCTTGTCTTCTTGCTATTAAATAACTAGCAAGCTTATTAATGTGTGTGTACATACTAATTAAAATCGGCCCCACACAAAATACTAGCTGGTAGCGTTTTTCATTTTTTTACAGAAAACGCTCGTTAATTTACCCGGTTTAGCACTATTTACTAACCGGGCCCGTTTTTCGGATTTTTCTCGTTTCTTCATTTTTAATGGTTATTATGCTTCCATTAATACTTAATTATAGTTATAAAATCAACTATAATTTTTACGGGTCCGTTTGACCACTTAAAGTTAGGGGTGAGCATTTGGATTGGATAATTTGGATTTATCCAAAATCCAAATTAACCGAATTTTTTTTTTGGATTTTAAACCGAATTTTAAAACCGAATTTAAAATTTCGGTTATTCGAATATCCAAATTATAATTCGGTTTGGATTTCGGTTTTAACCCTGTAAAATTCGGTTAACCGAATTATCCAAACTTTTTTTTAAAGAAAATCCCTAAATCTTTCCTTAATAGTTAATACTCTTTAAACATGACAAAGTGAATGTCAAAATTCATAACCCTATCTCGCATTGCTCCAATGCTTCAATTATATAATGTCATATTATTCTTTTTTCGTCAAATTAATTATATATAACTGGTTTTTTTGGAACATCGTTCATTGCTGCTCACCCCTAGTTTGATATAACTAGTCTAATCTTTGTGTGAGTTCTTTCTGTTTCTGTTGTGATGAATTGACAACTAGGGAATTCACAATTTTCTAGCAGCTTATGGTTATTAATGCTACTGATGATGAACATGAAACAAAAAAATGTGTTTGGTTTTTTTTAAAAATGCGGTTAACTAAAATCGATTTAAAAATCGGTTTTCGGTTATTTTTTAATTTCTGTAAATTGAAATCCGAACTAAAGCAAATTTTGGATTTCAGTTAGGTTTTCGGTTTCAACTTAAAAAAATTCGGAATTTTGGATAATTTGGATTTCAGTAATTCGGTTTTGATCAAAATTTGGATAATTCGGTTAAAAACCGAATTAACCAAAATCCAATTTTTTTTTTACAATTTGGATTTCGGTTAACCGAATTATCCAAATGCTCACCCCTACTTAAAGTTGCGTTTTCGGGTTTTCTTGAAAAGCGTGCTATAAAACTCCGTTAGCATTTTCAATCCATTATTTGGATCCGTTTTCTTCAGGAATTATTCCCGTGTACTAATTAGGCTAAACTAAGCCTTAGGAATCCATCTCGGATGTAACACCCCTACTACGCACATAACACTACTTGAAATCGCAGCGGAATTTAAACAACTAAACAGTAACTAAACGAATGGTGCTACAACGCCGTCAACCACCCACGTGGTTAACAAGGCTGAATAAATACAAGTGTACCGGTCTGATGATCAGACTCCCGAGCGTAGAACTAATAACCATATATATCCATTAAAAAATACCGTGTTTACATATATCCATCACTGTAAAACATCACTGTTAACCATCGCTGTAAACCGTCATAACCAAATATATATCACGCCACGGGAGCACAGGTGCATCCCGGGCCAACATCCAAAAGTACTCAAAAGTAAACTACATCCTAGGATCTAGAGCCACTCCGCTTCTCGATCCTCATCCTGCAGTAAAAGGAAATATGGATCCCCGAGGGGGTCAGCAACCCTTGGTGGTATGGTTAACGCGCCAGCCCATCGGCTACCGAGATACGCGCAACTAATTGTCATGATAACATGACATTCATCTTTATACATAACATGACATAACATAATATGTGGCCATAACATCATAGTGCACAGCATAACATCACATACACAGGGGATCCTCGTCCCACAATAAACAAACCACAAGGGTCAAATAACACAAGAGCCTAGAGAATGATTCACCCTCATGTTAAGCTCGTTACACACTCATTACCGTTCTGTTATTCGAACGAGTAACTTAAGTCACAGATGGTTCGGATTTAGTGACCCAACACACCACACAAACACATGTTCCCACTAAACCGATCATAAGTCAGAATAGGTAAGCTTTGGAGGAAGCTAGCGGGAGATCGAACGCCAAATTAAGGAGAACATCTTAACAACATAAGAGTCGAATCTGATTCAGATATCTACTCTTAACTTACATTGCATGACCGGACAACCGGATTCCTCACTTCCCAGTTACACTTGTTAGAAGTTCATGGTGGAACTTAACAACCCATACACAATAGGTGGTAAGTCATGTTAGACACACAGGGGAAATGAGTCACATCATAACATCACAATAGTATGAACAACTGTAAACTCATTACATGTTTAAATATTATAACGTCATAAACACACAGAAAAACATACAACACACAAGCCGGTGTAAACCGGTAGACAACAGACTGCAAGAAACCATACCTCGGTCCTTGCCTCGTTTCGTTTCCACCTTGAGAGAATCCTAAACACATTAGTAATGTCGGTTAATTATTTATTTAACTTCCAACTTACTAAGTATTTAACATGATTTCATGACATGTTTTTAATGTCTCACTTACCCTAGGTTACCTTCATTATACCCCCTAGGGTTAACTACATAAGTCACATTCTTTTCTGGTTTTTTTTTTACAAGTTTTGGTCCGACCGACCTTACCGACCGAACTTGTCCAAGTTCGGTCCATTCCAGAACACATTTCAGTCAAAATTTTCTACTCCGACCGACCTTGTAAGTTCGGTCGCATGTTTGGTCTATTCCCGAGAGTTTTTCCCTTTGAAAATTTAGCCCGACCGAACTTGCCAAGTCCGGTCCTATGTTCGGTCGATTCCAGTAACTCAACTCGTCCGTACACAAAATACAAGCCCGACCGACCTTGCAAGTCCGGTCCCCAGGTCGGTCCATTCCAGAAGCCAATTCTCACAGGTAAACTGGGCTCGACCGACCTTGCAAGTTCGGTCGCAAGTTCGGTCTGGCCCAGACCCTTGTTTTCCTTTTCACATTCAACTCCAAACTTCACCCCTTATAACCTACTACTCACTACCTCATTTGGGCACTTCAAACACCTTAAGACCTCCTTAAACACTCATAAAACTCATTTTCTAATTCCTTAAGCCATTACTTATATCTTCACAAAATTCCTAACACTTACAATGTTTTCTCCTAGTCTCCAAGTGGTGTTTCATACCTAGGATAACTACTATCTCAAAATACTTTCTCTTCATTTTAACATCATCTTTCAAGCATCATTTCTTACCATCAACTCCTTATGTCATTTCTTGAAATCCTTTTCCAAGTTCACACTTCTCCTTATTTTACCAAAGTTTGCCTAAGTCTTTACCTAAGTCCAAAATGACTTTGGTACTACTAAAACCTCAAGATCATGCCTAAGTCCTTGTTACCTCTAGAGCACTTCCTAGTTCAATCAAAATTCCTTTAAACATCTTGAACTCCATATGCATTTCCTAAATTTCGGCATAGGTTCTCCTAGCATTTGTCACACCAAAGCCACTGTCTTCACCATTAACACACAAGAACACTAATCCATCAAGCACTTTTTATACACAAACTTCACTCATAAAGCACTACATCACAATATAGTGCATAATTTAAATTGCATGGCACTTAGGCCCTTAAAATGCATAATTCTTAAACACTGAATTTCCACAATATATTTGCCTTTGACCTGCAAATACACTCAACCACATATGCCTTTTACTAGTCTCTTGAGAACACGTTACTAAGCATTCACCATTTGCTCTTTAGGTAGTTTTTAACAAGCATTATAAGCTCATTTCTCCTAAGGCATTTAAACAACATTAGGTTAGTAGATTTACCTCTTTTCCAAACAACTTCTTTCTTGTTTCCTTATAAAACCGGTAAGGTATTTGATTCCTTGTCAAGTTCTAAACAATATACAAACATTATAATTATTCAAGCTATAAGCTTCATCTCATTGTAAACCCTAATTTTACATTGTTTCAAAAACATTAATGTAGCTGTTTTACCTTGATCTTTGAAGAGAGTTTGAATATATATCAAGAGGACTCCACCTAGTCCTTGAAAGGTTGGAATGAAGCTAAAACAAAGTCACACAAAGAGCTCCATCAATGTACATTTTCGGTCAAGGCAAAAACATGAAGGAAATGTAGTTTTTGTTTGAGATTCCTTACCTAGAAGCAAGGAGAGTAATAATATGTAGAAATACAAGCTCAAGCTCCTTCAATGGTGGAACTCCATGGCACCAAAATGGGGCTCTTGAAGTTTTGAGAAGATAGGAATGAGAGCTTGATGAGAGGAAGAGATTGGTGGTGTTTGTTTTTGATTTGGACAAGTGAGCTAGATTTTACAAGAGGTCAAAGCTTGAGTTTAATGGTGGTGGTGAGTATACCGTGAGAGAATGAAGAAGATAGGTTGAAGAAGGAGTTTGGAACCGTGTGAAATGAGAAAGAAATGAGAGGAGATAAGTTTTGCTTTTAAGATATTTGTAGTAAAAAGTAAAAAAGTACTTATTTATTTATCATTACTTACTTAATATATTAACAAGAGAGTGGTGAGTCACCACACTTAAGAAAACCAGCCCCCATTAGTACTTAGGGGTAATATAGTCTTTATTTGTCAATTTAATTACTTGTACAAACATATGTTACAAAATAGCTTATAAAAATCACTATTCATAAAAACAAGGCACAAAGAAGTAAAATTTTTTATTTCCCATTGATATAGACATCCAAATGTGATATTATATAGTACACATTTATATTTAAGAGTAATGATGGACTTCTAGCCACTCAAAACTCATTTACAAGACAATTTTTCAAAAATGTGCTTTAAGACTCCTTAAAGCACATTTTGTGTTTAAACTTGTTTTCAAGCTTGGTTTTCTTTGGTAATTGGTTTAATATGTTAATTAGCATATAATTAAGATCTTGGTAAGTTCATTAGGTCTTAACCAAGCTTACCCCAAGCTTAGAGCATATTTTGGCCTTTATTGACCTTAAAGCACATTTTATGTTTTCTTTTGTTTAAATTTGTTTACTAATGTTTCTAAGACTCGTTTTAGTCTTAATATACCATATTTAGGTGGTTAAAAAATATTAAGGTTTGGGGTATTTCAATCTACCCCCCTTAAAAGAACTTTGTCCTCAAAGTTCATACTTCCACATATCCTAAATATTAGAACACGGGACTTATAAACAATACTTCCATACATCATTAACAACACACTTACATAACATTGGACACAAGGTCCATACAACATAACATCGGGTACTAACATTGGACACAAGGTCCATACAACATCATCCACATCATTCAGACACAACGGTCTGTAACATAACAGCATAACATAGACGATGTATTCACATACACGTCGCACACACATAACCGAAACGGCTCTACCCCCCTTAAAAGGGGGTACGCCCCGTACCCTATACACATAAGCACTAAGAAGTAAACAATGACAGGTACTTCGCCTTCATCTTATCTTCCAGCTCCCAAGTGGCCTCCTCAACGTCCTGGTTAGACCAAAGAACTTTCACCACCAGTCTCACAGACTTATGGCGAGTGTCTCGAGTCTTAGTATCCAGAATCCGTACCGGAGTCTCCACTGATCGCATGGTCGGCTCTAAGGTTAGCCTTTCAGGCTGAAGCACATGAGACGGATGAGACATATACTTCTTCAACTGGGACACATGAAATACATCATGTACCTTGCCCAGCTCGGCGGGTAGATCAAGTCTGTAAGCTACCGGGCCGATCCGCTCCGTCACAACATAAGGCCCCACATATTTTGGGCTCAACTTGCCCTTCTGGCCAAAACGAAATACTCCCTTCATGAGGGATACTCTCAAAAATACCTGATCGCCCACGGCGAACTCCAGGTCACGTCTGCGCACATCTGCGTATGACTTCTGTCTATCCTGAGCTGCCTTCATGTTAGCCCGGATCTGGCGAACTTCTGCCTGAACTTGTTCAAGATACTCTGGTCCTATAATGACCGTCTCACTCGACTCATCCCAGCATAATGGCGTGCGGCATGGTCTACCGTACAAGGCCTGGAAGGGAGACATCTTGATCGAAGCATGGTAACTGTTTTGTAACTAAACTCGATCAGATGTAACTTATCAATCCAGCTGGTCTGAAAGTCAAGTGCACAAGCACGTAGCATATCCTCAAGTGTCTGAATGGTGCGCTCACTCTGACCACCATCGGTCTGTGGGTGAAACGCTGTACTCAATTTCAGTTCGGTACCCAATGCTTCTCGTGTAGACTTCCAATATCTCGATAAGAATCTGGTATCTCTGTCAGATACAATTGTTTTCGGTACACCATGATGTCTTACGATTTCTCTATCAAAGAGTTCTGCCAGTTTTGCCACTTTCTAGGTGTCCTTCATCGGGATGAATCGGGCCACCTTGGTCAGTCGGTCAACAACAACCCATATCATATTTAGACCTCCCCTTGTAGGCGGAAGCCCTACTACGAAGTCCATGGAGATATCATGGAACTTCCACTCAGGCACTGGCATTGGCTGTACCATACCACCAGGCCGTCGGTGCTCAAACTTGACCTTCTGGCAAGTGAGACACCTCAACACATAATCACTTACATCTTTTTTCATTCCAGTCCACCAAAAATACCTTTTCATACTCTTATACATCTTTGAAGCTCCGGGGTGAATCGAAGTAGTAGAACAATGGGATTCACTCAATATGCGCTCCTTCAACTCGCTACTCCTAGGTATACACAATCGGCCATTCAGCCTAATCAGGTCATCATCGTGGAGTCTGAAGTCGTACTTTTGACCCTCGAATGTGCCATCAATAAGCTTCTGCCTGATCTCCACCATATGATCCGTCATCTGAGCACTTCGTACCTCTTCAACCAAGCCAGTATGAGAGACTAGCGAATGGAGAGAGTGTGCTCGGCGACTCAATGCGTCAGCTACCACATTTGCCTTACCCTCTTTATATTGCAGATTAATATCGTAGTCATTCAGAAATTCAACCCACCTTCTTTGCCTCATGTTCAACTCCTTCTGAGTGAACAAGTACTTCAAACTTTTGTGGTCAGAATAGATTGTCACACTTACCCCATACAAATAATGTCGCCATATCTTCAATGCGAAGACAATGGCACCCAATTCTAAGTCGTGGGTAGGGTAGTTCTCTTCATGCTTCTTCAGTTGTCGGGAGGCGTACGCTACGACCTTCCCGTGTTGCATCAACACACAACCCATACCTCTGCCTGATGCGTCGCAATAGACCTCAAAACCATCTGGACCGTCTGGTATATGATAAGTGTCCAAATGAGCATGATTTTTAGGTGTATTTCATATATAATATTAGCACTTTTCTTGCTCATTTCTCCACTTCGGTTAGTTTTCCTCTAGTTTATGTTTTATTGTTTATCTCACAAATTTATTGGTTAAAACATGAGGAAAACCAAGCTGAGAGTAAAGTACACGAAGAGACGAACGCATAGGCGCAAACGGCTCAGAAAATGGAGTCCAAACGAAGAATCTAGAGCCGGTCGAAGTTCATAGAAGGAAATAAGTCACGGTCAGCACTACAAACAGCATTACAACCGCCTGCACAACCGCCCCATTATGACGCGGACACAGAGGCGGACATAGAGGCGGACCAGAGGTGGACATAGAGGCGGACAACACACAACCGCCTCGTTTCGAGGCGGTTCCACACGCGGACGCGTGTAAAAATTCCAGATCTGAGACGCGAACAGTTTTCTTCTTCGCGCGCCGTCTGCAACTTACCTTCGCCGCCGACTTCTGCAACTCGTCCACTGTCTCGACGCCTACCTTAATTCACGCCTGTCTTCAAGCTTTGTCCCCTCAATTAATGAGGAGCAATCAACGAGCAATCAATGAGCTGCACCGCCTCAATCAATTCACTTCACGCGTTCCTTATCTGCTGCCTTTGCCTTCTTCCTTTCCCTATATAAACCCACGTAACTTCATCCAGAAGGAGACATCCACCCATCAATCCATCCACGACCACTTCTCACACCATCTCATTTCTCTCCTTCCGCCTTCTCCATTTTTTATTTATTTTCCACATTCCACAACATCCACCTCTAGCCCCCACGTATACAAAATAGCAGAGTGAGCCGGAGTGATTACGGATGATTTCTATTACTCTTGTCTCTGTCTTTCTATTAATATGTTAGGCTAGTTTACATACGCTCTGGTGGTTATTATATGTTTGTATTAATTATGCTATATTTTTACTGGTTTAATTTATATACAGTTTGTTACGCTTAAAGGTTATCACGCACCTTTTTAATAATTGTCATGAGTTTATTAAATTGCTTTCCTAAGTCTATTTTGATCAGACCAGGTGATAAATAGACAGGTTAATTAAGGCGTAAAACTGGAGGAAACTTGTTATGATTTAATAAGTTAGTATTCATTTGCAAATGTAATTCCTCAATACTCCTCTTCCGTTCGCAGGCTTTTGCTTGAACCTTGATTAGAACCTTGCATTACAGGTGAACGAGTTCTTATGAGGCTATGACTTAGTCCTTAAGATAATTACAGGAACCTTGCCAAATTATTAAACCAGTAGAGATAGCTTAATTATGCAGATTATATTAACCGACCCAGAGTTCCATTTTATTATCTGTCAACTTAGTTTATTTTATCTTTTCTTTTTATTTTATATTACAAGTCAATTAATCCCCCCTCTGGACACGCTTAGGTACTATTATATGTATATTAGTCCCACGGTTCGACATCCGGTTGCTTACATTTTCACTATACTACTGCGACCGGGATTTATTTGCAGCCCGACGTTTATTTTTGGGTTTTTTTCTTTCTTTTCCTTTAATTTACACACAGTTTTAACCACTCAGATTATAACGTCTGCAGTATAGTCAGGACCGGTGCAGATGTCAGAGCATCCTTGAGTCTCTGAAAAGAACTCTCACAGTCGACTGTCCACTCGAATGGAGCATCCTTCTTCATCAAGGAATTCATCGGCTTCGAGACACTAGAGAAGTCCTTAACAACCTCCTATAATAACCTGCCAGACCGAGGAAGCTCCTGATATCGGTAACTGTCTTCGGCCTTGGCCAGGTGCGCACAACATCAATCTTTGCCGGATCAACAGCGATCCCGGCCTCAGAAATCACATGTCCAAGAAAGGATACTTGGTTCAACCAAAACTCACATTTCGAAAACTTTGCATACACTGATTCCTCCTCAATGTTTGTAACACATTTCTCAGGTGGCTTTCGTGCTCACCTCTCGATTTCGAGTACACAAGAATATCATCGATGAAGACTACCACAGACTTGTCCAACTGATCTTGGAAAAAGCGGTTCATTAAGTCCATGAACTTAGCTGGTGCATTTGATAAGCCAAATGGCATAACTGTGAACTCATAATGCCCATACCTAGTTCTGAATGCTGTCTTTTCGATATCACTATCACGGATGGCAATCTGATGGTATCCGGAACGTAGATCTATCTTGGAGAATACTGATGCTCCCCTCAACTGATCAAATAGGTCGTCGATGTGTGGTAAAGGGTAACGGTTCTTCACCGTAACAGCATTCAGCTCCCGATAGTCAATACACAGGCGGAGGCTACCGTCCTTCTTCTTCACGAAGAGGACCGGCGCTCCCCATGGTGAAACACTAGGGCGGATAAAGCCCTTGTCAAGTAGGTCTCTCAGCTGCTCCTTGAGCTCTGTCATCTCTGCTGGAGCCATACGATAAGGTGCTTTCGCAATGGGTCCAGTGCCCGGAACTAAGTCAATCTCAAACTCAACCTCTCGTGCTGGCGTCATACCCGGCAGTTCCTTAGGAAATACATCAGGAAACTCCGACACTAACGGCACATCTTGGCTAAACTCTGGATCTCTCTCTATGTCCTGGACATAGCAGAGGTATACATCACTCCCTCGTCGTAGTTCACGACACATAGCCATGGCGGTGATGATCTGAGTCGAAGGCTCCCTGGGCCTCTGGCGGTAAGATATAGTAACCCCAGATGGACTCCGAAGAAGCAGTCGATGCTCGGCACATAGGATTCTGCCCTTGTACCGCTCCAACCAGTTCATCCCGACAATCACATCAAAGCCAAGTCCGTCGTACTCTATCAAGTCGATCGGAAACTCTTCACCTCTGATTCTTGCAATAGCATCTCGGTGGTAGCGGGTACACCTGATCCGCTCTTTCGACGGGAGAGTGACTAGGAAGTCTGGCATCTCATCACCGTCTAACCCAGCCTCTTCGCAAAAGATAGTGAAATAATGGTGTGAGGCTCCGGAGTCGAACAAGATCGAAGCGTCCACGCCATTGACTGGAAAGGTACCGGTGAGGATTGTGCCGCTCTTGTCGGCTTCTGCCTCATTGCAGACACTCAGTGTACCTCCCGTTCCGAGTGCACAGCCTAATTCATTGGCAAACTAATAAGTACTGGGTAACAACACGGTTGATATACTTCAATAACTTCACTTTATTCATTAACATATTCTCCTTACAACATTGTTGGTTTACACTGTTGACATAACTTAACACATACATAACTTCCTTAACATATCTGGCTTAACATATTACATAGTTATACAAGGCTTTAAAACTGTCTGAAGGTCAAATTCAAAACGTCCGGGTTTCATGTGTGTGGCATTGATCACTGCCGATGGTGCAGTATTCAGTTTGATCTTCCTGATGCCATGATATAGCATCCTTGACTGCCCACCCATGATTAACACATCTCCTGACTTTAGTATTAACTTCCTTGCGAGATCAGCACGCTTCTGCTCGCCATACACAAACACTACGATATCACCAATGGACCAAGACACCACGGGTACTCCCTTACTTAGAGACTCGGGTGACTCGTCCTTATCTTGGTGTAAACCTAACCATCCACCTTTCTGGTAGAAGTTCACAATACACAATCTGTTTTCACATCTGGAATTGAATCCGTTTCAACTTGTTGAGCAATTCCCACGGCGTGATTAACGACCGCAAGGAACTCCTCAGGTATACTTGGTACTGTTGCTCCCATCTTCAGCTCGCACTTCTTGATATGACTTGGTGTAAGGGTTCCAGTCCTTACCCATGCACATCATCTTCAATTGCATTCTTGATCCGTTCGGGTATTCGGGTGTGTAGAAACCTCCTGATTTAGCTCCAAGTTGTCGCATCATCTGATGACATGGATTTGTGCTTCCGGTGTCAGGTATCCATTTAAGAGTATCATACCTGGCTGGATAACCTGACATTGCTCCATTGGAAAGTCGGTGCTGTTGATGGTGGTTTCTTCAGGGTTTGGTGTGGGTGGGATTGGATAACATAGATTGCAGGTTCCTTTAAGTTTAGAATTATCTAATTAGGTGCTTTCACGCTATACTTTAACTCTTTACTCACATGATAATACACTTGACTCACTAATACACACATGCATGAAATGCGGTATGCAATCACTTATTTCATTCAACAGTTTAAGCGGTACCTGGTCTAGAAGAGGGCCCTGGCGCCTCAGACCGGTCCACCACATTCAGGGCGGCCTTGCTAGGACCCGACCCCTTCCCCTTCTGGGAATCAGTGTGCCTCTGATCTGTGGGGGCTGGTTAGCCGTCTTCGGGCCATCAATAGCTGCTGTGGCCTTACCCTTCCACTGCCCCTTGGGCTTGTTGACCCTGCTGTTGGGGTTCCGGTAACACTCGTAGTCACGGTGGCCCCACTTCTCGCAGTAACGACACTACACTTCATTTCCCTTGCAGTCCTTGCCGCGATGGTCTCCATTGCACCACTTACAGTAATAGTGGCGCTCCGGTCCAGAGCCCGTGCTAGCTGCTATCACAATACACATTCAGTACTTGTTTCACAACTTATCAACATACACTTCAACTTATCACACAAGATTAAATAATTACCCTTAGGTGGGTAAGAGCGTAGGGGTTTCGCCGCATAAGCATATGTGAGCTTCAGTGGCTCCTCAGTTGTGGTGGTTTGGGCTTGGCCCTTGTCACCCTGGTGCTGACTCTTCTGGGGCTGGGGATAAGGTTTCTTCTTCTTCTTTCCTCCCCCGTACCCCTGCGGACTCTGGCCCTCGCTCGTGGCCTTGCGCTTGTGCGCATTCTCCTCGTCCCTCAGACGGACGGTGATCTCCACCTTAGCAGCGGCATGATAGCACTCCTGAATTTAGGATGTCAGTCATGCCCCGCAATACATACTCACAAACTCACATTAATACTCACTTGTAGACTACACATATTCACATCACTCTTTATTTAAATTACCTGCAAGGTAGTATACTCAGCTGGCCCCATCCCATAGCGAAGACGGTGGCTGAGACCGTTGTAGAAACGGTTTACCAGCACCCGGTTCGAGTATCCCAGGTCCGGTAACAGGTGGATAAGGCCGGTGAATGCAGTGTAATACTCATCAACCGATACCTTGTCCCCCTACCACAGACTATCCAGCTCCAGGCGCTTGGCCTCTTGAACATGCACAGGGTAGTATTTGGCTCGCAGTAGAGCCGTGTACTCCCTCCATCCAAACTGAGGATCCGCCATCCGGTCCTCTCTCACAAGCTTCCACCAACTCTGTGCCGAACCCTTCAGGTAGTAAGTGGCAAGACGGACCTTAGCCTCTGCAGGTACAGCCAAGGTCTCGTAGGCGGTCTCCAACTCGGAGATGTACGCCTCCAGCTTACGTGGGTCGGTCTCCCCATGAAATGAAGGGGGTCTCAAGTCTGCCAATGCCTTGACCCAAATGGTCTCTCATGGCGGTGGCGGTGGTGGTAGAACTCCGGGCATTTGCCCCTGCTGAATCGCAGCTACAAGCTGGGGTACCATTTGGGCTACAGCGGCCTACAGCCTCAGCCATAACCTGAGCCGTAGTGTTCTCGCCCTGGTCACCCGTATCACCAGTACCGCTTCCGCGGCCTCTACCTCGCGGTCTACCTGCCATCTGAATTCACATGAATATTCATTAGCAATATGCTTGCACACTTATCGGTCCAACGGTTGTAACGCTTCCCAACAATAAGGTATCTCCACACTTAGTTAGTGGTTAACCTTTCCATAATGTTCACTGAAGTAACTGTAGTTAGGTTTCCTAACTCGGTATATCCCTAAGCTCGGTATTCTAGTCATCAGAGCGATACTTCGCTCTGATACCACTTTTTGTAACACCCCTACTACGCACATAACACTACTTGAAATTGCAGCGGAATTTAAACAACTAAACAGTAACTAAACGAATGGTGCTACAACGCCGTCAACCACCCACGTGGTTAACAAGGCTGAATAAATACAAGTGTACCGGTCTGATGATCAGACTCCCGAGCGTAGAACTAATAACCATATATATATACATTAACAAAATACCGAGTGTTTACATATATCCATCACTGTAAAACATCACTGTTAACCATCGCTGTAAACCGTCATAACCAAATATATATCACGCCACAGGAGCACAGGCGCATCCCGGGCCAACATCCAAAAGTACTCAAAAGTAAACTACATCCTAGGATCTAGAGCCACTCCGCTTCTTCGATCCTCATCCTGCAGTAAAAGAAATATGGATCCCCCGAGGGGGTCAGCAACCCTTGGCTGGTATGGTTAACGCGCAGCCCATCGGCTACCGGGATACGCGCAACTAATTGTCATGATAACATGACATTCATCTTTATACATAACATAACATAACATAATATGTGGCAAAGCATCAATAGTGCACAGCATAACATCACATACACAGGGGATCCCCGTCCCACAATAAACAAACCACAAGGGTCAAATAACACAAGAGCCTAGAGAATGATTCACCTTCATGTTAAGCTCGTTACACACACTCATTACCGTTTTGTTATTCGAACGAGTAACTTAAGTCACAGATGGTTCGGATTTAGTGACCCGAACACACCACACAAACACATGTTCCCACTAAACCGATCATAAGTCAGAATAGGTAAGCTTTGGAGGAAGCTAGCGGGAGATCGAACGCCAAATTAAGGAGAACAATCTTAACAACATAAGAGTCGAATCTGATTCAGATATCTACTCTTAACTTACATGCATGACCGGACAACCGGATTCCTCACTTCCCAGTTAACACTTGTTAGAAGTTCATGGTGGAACTTAACAACCCATACACAATAGGTGGTAAGTCATGTTAGACACACAGGGGAAATGAGTCACATCATAACATCACAATAGTATGAACAACTGTAAACTCATTACATGTTTAAATCTTATAACGTCATAAACACACAGAAAAACATACAACACACAAGCCGGTGTAAACCGGTAGACAACAGACTGCAAGAAAACCATACCTCGGTCCTTGCCTCGTTTCGTTTCCACCTTGAGAGAATCCTAAACACATTAGTAATGTCGGTTAATTATTTATTTAACTTCCAACTTACTAAGTATTTAACATGATTGCATGACATGTTTTTAATGTCTCACTTACCCTAGGTTACCTTCATTATACCCCTAGGGTTAACTACATAAGTCACATTCTTTTTGTTTTTTTTTTACAAGTTTTGGTCCGACCGACCTTACCGACCGAACTTGTCCAAGTTCGGTCTATTCCAGAACACATTTCCGTCAAAATTTTCTACTCCGACCGACCTTGTAAGTTCGGTCTATTCCCGAGAGTTTCTTCCCTTTGAAAATTTAGCCCGACCGAACTTGCCAAGTCCGGTCCTATGTTCGGTCGATTCCAGTAACTCAATCCGTACACAAAATACAAGCCCGACCGACCTTGCAAGTCCGGTCCCCAAGGTCGGTCCATTCCAGAAGCCAATTCTCGCAGGGTAAACTGGGCTCAACCGACCTTGCAAGTTCGGTCGCAAGTTCGGTCTGGCCCAGACCCTTGTTTTCCTTTTCACATTCAACTCCAAACTTCACCCCTTATAACCTAGTACCCACTAACCTCATTTGGGCACTTCAACACACCTTAAGACCTCCTTAAACACTCATAAAACTCATTTTCTAATTCCTTAAGCCTTACTTATATCTTCACAAAATTCCTAACACTTACAATGTTTTCTCCTAGTCTCCAAGTGGTGTTTCATACCTAGGATAACTACTATCTCAAAATACTTTCTCTTCATTTTAACATCATCTTTCAAGCATCATTTCTTACCATCAACTCCTTATGTCATTTCTTGAAATCCTTTTCCAAGTTCACACTTTCTCCTTATTTTACCAAAGTTTGCCTAAGTCTTTACCTAAGTCCAAAATGACTTTGGTACATACTAAAACCTCAAGATCATGCCTAAGTCCTTGTTACACTCTAGAGCACTTCCTAGTTCATCAAAATTCCTTTAAAAATCTTGAACTCCATATGCATTTCCTAAATTTCGGCATAGGTTCTCCTAGCATTTTGTCACACCAAAGCACACTGTCTTCACCATTAAACACACAAGAACACTAAAAATCCATCAAGCACTTTATTATACACAAACTTCACTCATAAAGCACTACATCACAATATAGTGCATAATTTAAATTGCATGGCACTTAGGCCCTTAAAATGCATAATTCTTAAACACTGAATTTCCACAATATATTTGCCTTTGACCTGCAAATACACTCAACACACATATGCCTTTTACTAGTCTCTTGAGAACACTTTACTAAGTCATTCACCATTTGCTCTTTAGGTAGTTTTAACAAGCATTATAAGCTCATTTCTCCTAAGGCATTTAAACAACATTAGGTTAGTAGATTTACCTCTTTTCCAAACAACTTCTTTCTTGTTTCCTTATAAAACCGGTAAGGTATTTGATTCCTTGTCAAGTTCTAAACAATATACAAACATTATAATGAGTATTCAAGCTATAAGCTTCATCTCATTGTAAACCCTAATTTTACATTGTTTCAAAAACATTAATGTAGTTTTTTTACCTTGATCTTTGAAGAGAGTTTGAATATATATCAAGAGAGGACTCCACCTAGTCCTTGAAAGGTTGGAATGAAGCTAAAACAAAGTCACACAAAGAGCTCCATCAATGTACATTTTCGGTCAAGGCAAAAACATGAAGGAAATGTAGTTTTTGTTTGAGATTCCTTACCTAGAAGCAAAGGAGAGTAATAATATGTAGAAATACAAGCTCAAGCTCCTTCAATGGTGGAACTCCATGGCACCGAAATGGGGCTCTTGAAGTTTTGAGAAGATAGGAATGAAGAGCTTGATGAGAGGAAGAGATTGGTGGTGTTTGTTTTTGATTTGGACAAGTGAGCTAGATTTTACAAGAGGTCAAAGCTTGAGTTTAATGGTGGTGGTGAGTATTACCGTGAGAGAATGAAGAAGAGAGGTTGAAGAAGGAGTTTGGAACCGTGTGAAATGAGAAAGAAATGAGAGAATGAGATAAGTTTTGCTTTTGAAGATATTTGTAGTAAAAAGTAAAAAGTACTTATTTATTTATCATTACTTACTTAATATATTAACAAGAGAGTGGTGAGTCACCACACTTAAGAAAACCGGCCCCCATTAGTACTTAGGGGTAATATAGTCTTTATTTGTCAATTTAATTACTTGTACAAACATATGTTACAAAATAGCTTATAAAAATCACTATTCATAAAAACAAGGCACATAGAAGTGAAATTTTTGATTTCCCATTGATATAGACATCCAAATGTGATATTATATAGTACACATTTATATTTAAGAGTAATGATGGACTTCTAGCCACTCGAAACTCATTTACAAGACAATTTTTCAAAAATGTGCTTTAAGACTCCTCAAAGCACATTTTGTGTTTAAACTTGTTTTCAAGCTTGGTTTCTTTGGTAATTGTTTAATATGTTCATTAGCATATAATTAAGATCTTGGTAAGTTCCTAAGGTCTTAACCAAGCTTACCCCAAGCTTAGAGCACATTTTGGCCTTTATTGACCTTAAAGCACATTTTGTGTTTTCTTTTGTTTAAATTTGTTTACTAATGTTTCTAAGACTCTTTTTAGTCTTAATATACCATATTTAGGTGTTTAAACAATATATTAAGGTTTGGGGTATTTCATCGGACCCTAACGAGATCATATATCTCTTATACTCATTTAATGCGCGTTTTAGCGTTTTTCGCGTTTTACGCATTTTCTCTTTTCTTTTGGTTTTATTCTCTTTACCAACACTCTCTAGGCACCATTAGGCCTCTAATAATCATATTAGAGTAACTTAATCACCATTTTTTTGATCCGGGGTATTAAAATCTACCCCCCTTAGGAACTTTGTCCTCAAAGTTGGTGAATCTTATATCGTTACTCTCATTGGTACGCTATGCCAAGGTTATAATACATGTATAACCTTACAGACTCCTCAATTCAGTCCTATTTTACACTACACATACCACAGATATATCACAGCATGTATAGCAATCAAAAATACTCTTGTACTCTCTCCATGGAATCGGTCCGAAGACAACAAGGCACTACAGTCCTCGAATCCATATCGAGTAATACACTACTGATCCCTCAGGTACCGGTCACGTTGGACACTTACGTTCTCTGGTCCACGGCCGTTTCATGACTACTGGGCACTTACTCTCTCTGGCCCACGGTCCCTTCGGTTCTGATCAAAACGTTACACATATACATATCCTTAGGCACTCTGGTTGACTCACTCAACACGGAATCGTCTCAGGGTACTCTCCCCGTCCCGCTGCCTTTGGAAAAATCACACACTGTCACCGCCCCAACCGGTCACTTAGGACCGCCGCACGTACGGTGCAATGGTTTCAAAACTAATACACGCCCACCGTTCTACCGGTCATCAAGACTTAAGGCCGTAGCCATCGGCGGGTGATAGCAGTTTAAAAACCAGTTTTCATTTCCATCTTCATACTTGAAGAAATTCCTTTTCAAATTCTGTTTGGAAATTGTTTTTAAAACATCACACAACTCCAAATCAAATTTATGGTAGCTGCATCTTTTCTTAGCGTGATTACTTGTGACCACTTATAGGGAGCTTCGAGAATCATCCAACCCTGATGTGATCAGCATCAGTGTTGAACTATCCTTCCACCCCAATTTGTGTTCGGCTTCCCTTGATCGCTAGCAGATCAAGTTCCACCTCCCACTTCAGTTTCAAACAAACAGATAGTCAAACATTTTTGTTTTCTATCTTTTACTCTTTCTAGTCATATTCATGAAACAATTCATTTCAATTAATCTCTAGTTCCTAGTACTTAGGTCATTTGTCATTCTCATTGCTTCACTACTTTACCTAGGTATTCCATACTTATGGCCTCTTTTCCTCAAATTGTTACTCAATTTATAACATACATCATACAACTTCAAAAGATGGAACTCACTCCATCAGTCACTCTCAAACAAAATTACCTAGGGAAACTCATTTCCTACTAGGTTACACACCGGTTTCATACCGATTCATACTCATCATGCTCATGTCTAATCTCAATAAACATATACTATAGGGATTCTCTTTCCCCAGGAGTTTCTCTACTCCTCTTTTCATAATTATTGTACACTCGTTACTCGCATCTCTCATGCACAATAACCATAATTACACAGTGAATGGATACATATGTTTATGTAACATAAGTTCCAATCATCAAAACAATTTCTTTTGTGATATGCACATAGTAGTTTACGCACCTATACGTAAAACATACTCTAAGCGGTTTCTCGCCCTACCCCCCTTAAAAGGGGTTGCGCCCGCGTAACAGACCATATGTTATCATTGAACATTGGTTCACTAATTCAGGCATCATGAAGTGTTTTAACTTCAATACGGTTAACTAACTCATAACCGGGTTCAGTTCTAGCCTCTAAGGCTTCAAGGCGTTTATGATTAGCCAATTACTCACAATTGCTAGGTATACTTAACCTTTGAATTACGGTCCACAAGCTTCTGCTGTGTGACTTGATAACTAGAGCTTAACTCGCCCTTTTGGTATTCTCAATGTATTATCCACTCCCTTTCTATCCCTTTTGACTTGGGAATAAAGGTTTGTCAATCGTCGCTAGGTATCTCTTACCGTATGCGAATTCGATGAGTTATAGATTTTCTCTCCCGCTCTCTGGAAATCTATTTTGTATAACTCTGTATACCTTCGTGATTATTCACATATTTTTCCCGACTTATTGTCGGTTGAGGTCAAGCTGCTACTTAACACGTAGTGCTTCCTCGTTTAATAGTGCTTCTCAATTATGTTTGTTCATTTGTTTATGTACAAAAATTCCTCCTTCATACTACTTTGCATTAACCATACATCGGTCCTGGGACCTGTGGGTTACAACCCACATTCTTCGTGCATCTTTGGCCAACGGCCGCACGGTTATCTCTCTAGATTCTCACTCAACAGGCTTCGTTGACATCTCTCAATTCCTGACTCTCCCACTCGATCATTACTGCCGAGTGCAATACCAAAACACTCAGTCATACAGAGTGCAGAAGCGTAAACTCTTGGCAGTAAATCTCTTATGAGATAGGAATGAATACATCTCCTTTACTATCTTTTCTCATCAGCTTCATTTCATTATCTGATTACACTCACAATGGTCGCTCACTGCGTACCATGCTCTTATTCATTAACAATATTCGCTTATAAGGCTTCAGCTACTACTTTAGCTTCCGCTCATATACTCCCGCCATTTATACTATGGCTTGCCATTCACTTGGCTCAATAAAATATATTACTCTAAACTCTTTACGCTTACTGCGCATCGTTTACTCTGCAATTCATACTGCACACATACAGTGTTTACTACTAATCCGATTACTCTCTCGGTTTCCTTCCACTGCTATCAACGCCTTACTATGCACTATCTCTGTTCAACTTACTCTTTGGCAATTAACACATGCTCAAGCTTCATTACACCGCTCTAGCGGTTTCACATTACATACTTAGGTGGTAGCCTTTCTCTAGAGGGTTCACGCAATTACCGCTCCATAGGCTCCACAATAACAAGTGGTGTCCCCACTCTAAGGTAGTGGTTCGTGCTCCACAATAACTCTTATGCCTTTATGCATATGTTTTACAACGTTTGGATCTACGTATGTAGTTGGTTTTATCGGCTTACAAGCCACCTTGCCTCGAGTCATGCTCCATGCGGGCTGTTTATATAGGTTTCTTCTTCTCCGTATGCCATTAAATGGTTAGGAGGTATTTCTGGGCTCTTTGATATGGTTGTCTCATCACACTTCCATACATGGAAGGCCCTTTTGTATTTTAATATAAGTCTATGCCCCTAACGTATCTAAATATTAATTCATGCCTTCTGGCAATCTAGGGTATCCCGTGTTACGTGGGATCCCTTCGGGTTCTACCCGAGTGTTCAGTTTACACTGGTGTTCTCAACACGATGTTTCGTTCAACTACTGTTGACTCCGGTACCCTTCAAGGATTGCTCCTGGGTGTTACTGAGTTATGCCGTCACATCTGGCCTGAATTCATGGGTGTGTTCAGTTCTTTACACCGTCTTGCAGTTGCATATAGTTTGAACTATCCCGTTTAGGGTTGTAGTATCTCCCATTATTGGGTAGATCCTTGGTACTTTTCCTTTACCTTCTTGGTCAGGTCGTCATTCTCTTCGGTGAAGTATACTATGGGAACTCTATCCCGTTATCGAACATTAATATGTTCAATTTTAGGCCTTCGCCATGTTACTTACGCTGGTATATATTCCAGTTATTAGGTATTTCCTTCTCGTTTTCTAAGACATATCCAATGTCTATGCTCATTACTTTGTGCTTCTCGCACTTCTCTATGCTATATTCTCAGATCCGTCATTTACTGGATTCTTGACTCCCTTATCTTGGTAAGCTTCCTTGTGTTCTTCGATCATTCGAGGTGTCCAACTGTCTTGGTTTGAATTGGCTCTTTCGTCCGTAGTATGGAGTGGGCTACTTCCCGTGTTCCGTACTCTACTTGTATACATATATGGAGTATCTTATTGATACGTTACCACTTACCCGACTAACTCATAATTGGTCTGTCAGGCCCGCAAGCTCCTTCGGAGTGCAGTCGTTCCATATCTCGTTTAGTACACCGTAGTGTCGGTCACACGCCTAAGTGAAGTATTCTGTTGCCAACTCCTCTTATATCGTCCTATGATAACTTACCGTGATTCTCTGGTTTGGTTTAAAAATGGGGGTTTTAGGAAAATTTTGTGTTTAAAGATAATTTGAGTTTGAAAATAAAATTCTTCACGCAATTCGATGCCAGTTGCTTCTTACCAGATTTGGCTTCTCACCGACTGGTATTCTCCTGAATACGGTGGTCAGGCCGTTAGGCCCTTCCAAGGTTTCGTTTCAGAATTCTTAGGGTTTGTGGTGCTATATTGGCTTCTCTTGCCGTCTTGGTACTTGCTAAGTACTGGTCGCTTGTCAAAGCTCTTCTTAAAAGTCCCGTTAATACTGCACTTGCCAAGGCAAGGGCGCGGTACAGGCGGTTTTAGGTTAACTCATACCGATCATGGTATTGTTCACATTGTATTTGGTAGCCTTGTCGGCTCTTCCTTGATCCTTTAATTGGATAACTGCTCGTTAGAGCTGCTTCTCATTCCTCTTGACATGACTGTCATTCATTTAGGTGCTTCTCCACTCTTGGAGTTCTTTAATTATTTAGTTCCGTGATCTACCTCGTTGCTCGCTCCCACGTCTTCACTGTGGTTACCGAGGTTTACGTCATTTAGGCACTACTACTGTAGTCCTATTCACGTATATCCCGAAGTTTGCTCGTAGCTGTCTAAGCTATATCAGTTAAGTATTTCAACTTCTTCGGGTGTGGCAGGGTGGGTGCACCTACTCTCAACTAGCCGTTAGTGGTATTTTTTTTAACTATGGCGGTCCGTGGACTTGTGTCCCGGTTCTCATTAATTCTCATGAGTCCGCCTTGTTGCACGGTTGGTGCTTTCTTCTTGCTGTTGCTCAGCCAGCTGGGTACTCACGACTGCTAAGCATGTCGCCCCAAGCTGCCACAGATTCTGGTCTCCTTGGATTAGGATGTCTCGATCTCCCGCCATTGAGTGCGGTTATTGTCGTTCCAGCGGGATCCGTCTCCGGGGTTACCGGTTCTCGGGATCTACCGCATGCTAGGTTCTAGTTCATATTAAAATATTTAGTAATTGTCAGATCAGGTCTCCCCGCCTTTCTGGCGTTCTTTCCCGAGCCTTTAATACGGGGGTTGTGGAGGTGGGCATGGTATTGTAGGTATCCAGATCATATTGGAAGTTCCTACCTAGCGCATCTCTCACGCTACCACTCACACCCTTAGCCCTAAGTCTCTAATTCCTAACTCGGTATTTCCTAAGCTCGGTATTTCCAGTCATCAGAGCGATACTTCGCTCTGATACCATTTTTATAACACCCCAACTGTTAATCTCGTCATTACCTCTTAAACTGTCACAATTCACCACTAAACTTGCAGCGGAACTCTAAATACAACAGAGGGTGATACAACGCCATTAGCCACCCTCGTGGCTAACCAGGCCTAACTCACCTACAGTAACGGTCTGATGGACTGGAACAACCACAATACTCATTTCGTTTCTTACTATACCGAGTCTACATTATATGGATGCCGATAACATATTCGGTCTTACACCTCGTTCAATACATAAGTAATTACAATCTAACTACCCATGCTATCACCGACCCCGTCCTACTCTCGTGCGGTTTCGTCTTCGGTGTACCTGCGAATAAAAACGTTGCCCCTAGGGGCTCAGCTTAAAGCTGCATATGAAATTCGCATACCCCGAGCGCTAACCGGGGTACGCCGACTACTTTGTCGGATATACATGGAGTTCATTTTAGTCAAACAACATGCATCATAGCAATACAAAGAGTACGTGTAATACTCGAGGAATCTACATCCAATCACGGAACACAATTCCTAACTAACATAACAAGGTTGTTAGTTGTATCTGTTACTCTCAGGCCTTGAGGGTTATACCTCACTATGCCTTGTTTACTTATTCAATACCTCACCCGCTCTCTCTCGGGTTACTTATTCATATACACACCCATTCTCTTAGGCTACGCGTACTATACTCACCCACGCTCTCGGGTTACTTATTCTCATTATCTCACCCATACTCTTGGGTTATTTATACTCATTATCTCATCCACACTCTTGGGTTACTTATTCTCATTATCTCACCCATACTCTTGGGTTATTTATACTCATTATCTCACCCACACTCTTGGGTTAATTATACTCAAGCTCTTGTAGATTCTCGAGACGCTACAGGTCTCCTACGTCATGCTTGTTACTCTTAATACATACTTAGGCCAAAACTCATGGCTCTCTAGCATAGTCTTACTTCCCCGGTTTCGACCCTACTCTGGGTCTAGCATGGTGGGAAGGTTCAACTAGCTCACGGAACTCTCTCTTAGTTCCTATCTCTTTTACTTAGGTCCGATTACTCTCGGACTACTTACATTCCCATACACTCCTCTCTCGGAGTTATAAAATATTATGTATATTAGTCTAGAAGCATCACTCTCGATGTTTCTAATGACCTTGGGAACATTAACTTAAGTTTGGTTAATCTTAGGTTTTTAAGAGTACCCATATATTTACTTTAACTCATACTTTCGTTATTTGCATATCAGGTAAATCCTCATATAGGAGGTCGACCATCTGTCTCAAGGGAGCTTTACTAATCCCTCAGGTCTCTTTACCTTCATCACTAGTTCACATCTTCGAACTATCTTAAATCCTCTTGAAGGAGGTTCACTTATCTTTCCACCTCATTTGTTTCGTGGATTGTTTCAATGTGGGTTTCTAACCATTCGGGTATTACTCAACCCGTACATCTCCTCACATTCTAGGGAGGTTCATATGTTCGCGTTATCGTTATACTTTAACGGATAGTTTGTGTGTTGCACGTTTTTGTTATCATAAGCATCGACCCGATCTATGGGTCCTAGCCAAACGTTACTCACTACGAGTCGGTCCATTCACTATGTTAGACCACCCGGCATACAAGTATGTTAGCTCTTCAAACATACAAACAAGGCATACATAATCAAACAAGGGATTATTTTCATCTTTAATCTTGATTAAGCCGGCACACAAACACACAAATCAACGTAACTCGGTTAGCACGCGGAGTATGAGAAAATCATACCTTTCACCGGGGTTAGCTTTACCGTGTGACCTCTCGTTCCTCGGTTCACACTTGTTCCACTGATAACATTCAAATGTTTTATTAACATCAAAGCATTACGGTATGTAAAACTAATACTCCCGTACTTAACCCCATTATCCCGTTAACTTAGTTGTAACACCCCATCCAACATTAACATACTTACAACAAACTGCAGCGGAAAAAAACCTCATCACATTACTTAACTTGTTGGTGTTACACGCCGTTAGCCACCACGTGGCTAACAAGGCTAATACATACACAATGTACCGGTCTGATGGGCTAAATTCCCGAGCAACTATACATTAGTATCCCTTTCCATTAACAACAACAAAACATACACCTTATCAACTATACCGAGATTATAAACTGGTGCCGACAACAGTATCGGTCTTACTACACCTACTGTATAAATGTACTTAAATGATTACCCATGTACGGCTACTACCCGTCCTACTCTCGAACGGCTTCCAGCACTTCGTACCTGAAATAGGAAAAGAAGAGAAAAGGGGTGGCCCCAAGGGGCTCAGCACCTTTGCTGGTATGGTAATCCCGCAGCCCACATGCTATCGGGCCACGCACAACTACTTGTCGTCTTAGCATGCGGTTGATTATATTTTAGTCATACATGTAACAACGAACACACATCACATAACAAACACATAACACTTAACATTTCGCCTCAATGGGCTCAACAATCGGATAGTACATCCTACTTAACAAGTCACCCATGGTATTCATCACTCCTAGAGTGTTTCTCCTCCAACGGAGCTACTTCCTTAATAGACGACACATACCCTTAAATCGGGTTATCCTTAAACGTCTCTTATCACCCACTGGGAATCATATCCATAATCCACACACTCCATATTATACAGCACATAACATACACTACACAACAACATTTAACAGCACTTTGCACGTTTCCACGTGCACCACATAACACCGCAATAGATATTGCCTCACAACAAAACACATAACATAACGGGAATGGTCCTCTCAGGAACCGACCCAAACATCACAAACACACTGGTGAGCCTAGAGATTGTTGCCAGTCTCATGATAAGCTCGTTACATAACTCGTTACCGTTTCGTTAAATGAACGGTTAACTTAACACAAGGTGTCCCGGATATAGTGATCCAAGCACACCGAAACAAACATAACAATAGTATGCCCCTGTGGCCCGACGTGAGTCAGTAATAGCCTTGGTTAAGCTAAAGGGAAGGTTGGGAACCAAATTGGGAAACAACCATAACATACGAGAGGATCGAACCTGCTATGACAACGACCCCCATACTCACACGCGTGGCCGGAACAGACCGGACTCCTCACTCCCCCCGTTAGCACTTATTAGAAGTTCAACTTTGAACTTTATGAAACAATCACAAACATTGGGTTAAGTCTTGTTAGACATACACAAGGGAAGAGAGTGTCATACATTCACATACAAACGTCACACACAACATCACATAACCAACTCACGCATAGCCGTGGTTAGAACGTTCCTTAAGTCTGAAACGTTGTTACCGGATACCGTTCTCTTACGTTTACCTAATAGTGGTTAACTAGCCCTTCAAGCGCATTCGAGGTTACCGGTATCGGCACGTAAACATACAATAACAATAACGACTGTAAACTCGTTTCATGATTATCTCATAACGTGGTAAACATACAGAAAAACACATTGGCATACAAGCCGGTGTAATCCGGTAGGACACAGGTTGCAAGAAAACCATACCTGTCACCGGAGTCCACTTTACCACGTCCACTTATGTTCCTCGAGCAATTCTCGAACAACTGTTAACATCACATGTGTTTTTATTAACATTGGGGTAACATGTTTGTTTAAAGTCTAACGCTTATAACTTTTCCCGTTAACTTGGTTAAATAACTTTACATTTAACTTGTCTTACTTTCACATTTTATTACAACCTTTCATCCACTTATCTACCATTAAAACTCACCTAACATGTCCTTAACAACCTTATAACATCATTACCTATCAATCCCCATCATTACACATCATTTCCATACCTTAAAACAACAATTTTGGTCCATACAGTGGCCTGTCCGAACTTGTGTCCGGACTTCCCAAGTTCGGACACAAGCCGCGACCCAATACTGAAACTATACACTCGTCCGAACTTGTGTCCGGACTTCCCAAGTTCGGACACAGTTCGAGAGTGGAATTTTCCTTGTCCAACAGAGCCTGTCCGAATTCCATGTCCGGACGGAAGTTCGGACACGGCAAAATGCTCAACTTTTACACCTTTAAACACTTAGCCAAATTCCTCCAAACTTCTCCTAAAGTCTCATAATGCTTCCTAACACCATTTGGCACATCAAACACACCTTTAGCCATGTGCTAAACTCTTTAAATCACTCACCAACCATCTTATCATTCACAAGTTTCTTACAAAATTCCTAGCACTTAGGATGTTTTCTCCTTAAGATTTCTAAGTGGTAGTTCACCAATAATGACCACTACACCAAGGTGTTTCCTCTACACCTTAACATCTTCTCTCAACTCCTTTTCTTACTAACTAAATTTCCTTGTTACAACTCCTTGAATTCTTTTCTCAAAACCTTACTTAAACATCATTCTCCTTATTCATCAACATCACCCAAACCTTAAACAACTTCTTCAAGACTTTTCAATACACTCTCAAAACACACATTGAATCCTAGAACTTCCAAGATAACACCTAAATCCTTGCATCACTCTAAATCACCTTACCACATGTTTTCTTCTCAAGTAAACATTTATTCACCTATAACACTTCCTAGTTCACCAAAACCACTTAAAACACTTAGAACTTCTCACACATTTTTCCCAAATTTGGCCATAGCTTTCTTGTATATACTCACATCCAAACACTTAGGTTTTTACCTTATTCCATTCAACACACCTAAATCCATCAAACACATTTTTATACACAAACTTCACACGTTAAGCACTACATCACAATATAGTGCATAACTTAAATTGCTTGGCACTTAGGCCCTTAAATAACATGGCTCTTAGGCCCTTAAATAACATAAACCATAAACACTGAATTTCCCACATAAGTATGCCTTTGACCTGCAAATACATACACCAATACATATGTTCTTTTACTAGTCTCCTTGAGAACACTTTACTAGGTCACTTGCCATTGGCTCCTTAGGTATTTATTAAGCAAATCAAGCTCATTTTTCCTAAGGCATTTAAACTACATTGAGATAGCTTGTTTACCTCTTTTCCTCACAAACTTCTTTCTTGTTTCCTTGTAAAACCGGTAAGGCATTTGGTTCCTTGCCAACTACTAACATTATACAAATAATAGAATGAGTATTCAAGCATTATGCTTCATCTCATTGTAAACCCTAGTTACACATATTGTTTTAACACATTAAGGTAATTGTTTTACCTTGGAATTGGAAGAGAACTTGAATAAGTATCAAGAGAGGACTCCTCCTAGCCCTTGGAAGATTCAAATGAAGCTAGAACAAGCAAGATAAATACACCATGGTGAGGTGAATTTTCGGACAAAACAAAAACATGAAGGAAACTTGATTTTCTTTGAGTTTCCTTACCTTGAAGCAAAGGAGAACATGAATATGTGAAAAGGTGAGCTCAAGCTCCTCCCATGGTGGTTTCTCTTGGCACCGAAATGGAGGTTTTGAAGTTTTGAAGAGACAAGATTGTAGAGCTTGGCTTAACTAAGAGAATGGTGGTGTTTGTTTTTGATTTGAACAAGTGAGCAAGATTTTACATGTGTTCAAAGTTGGAACTTCCATGGTGGTAGTAGCATTACCGAGAGAGAATGAAGAAGAGAGGTTGGTGGTGGTGTTTGGAACCGTGGGAAATGAAGGGAAGGAAGGGAGAATGAAGATAGAACTTACTTTTGAAGATATTAAGTCTTAAAGCAAATAGTAACTATGAGTCACATTTATTTACTTAACAAGTTAACATACTTGGTGACTCCTCACTACAAAACCGGCCCCCTTTAATATAACAAGGGTATTTTAGTCTTTGTTTGTCAATTTAATTACTTAACATAACATATGTTATATACTAGCTTGTAAAAATTACTATTCATAAATACAAGGCACATAGAAGTGAAATTTTTGATTTCCCACTAATATGGCCACCCAAATGTGATACTATATAGTACACATGTTAATTAAAGAGTAATGATGGACATTTAGCCATTCAAAACTCATTTACAAGACAATTTTTTCAAAACGTGCTTTAAGACTCCTTAAAGCACATTTTGTGTTTTAACTGTTTTCAAGCTTGGTTTTCTTTAGTAATTGATTTAATATGTTCATTAACATATAAATAAGGTATAGGTATGACCATTAGGTCTTATACACATTCATCCCAAGCTTAGAGCACATTTTTGCTCATATTGATTTTAAGGTATTTCTTATGTTTTATTTGGTTTAACTGTCCACCAAAGTTTCTTAAGGACTTATTTAGCCTTATTAAATCATAATTAAATGTTATCAAGTCTTGGTAGGCTCTTTGGGTCCTAACCAAGTTCACTCATAGCTTAGAGTATGTTTTTGCTCAAACTGTGTCTTAATGCTTTATTGCATTTTATTATGGTTTAAACTGTTCACTGATGTTACTAAGGCACTTTTTAGCCTTTACATACCATAATTTGATATTTAAACCACATATCAAGGTTTGGGGTATTTCAATCTACCCCCCTTAAAGAACTTCGTCCTCGAAGTTCACACTTTTCACACATCATTAGATTAGAACACAGTAATCACTTGGAAATAAACTTCCATAACCAAACACACTTTACATCACAACCTCGGACTTAATGGTCCGGGCAACACATTCACATCCACACATAATCATAACATATCCACGTGATAACCTCGGACTCTATGGTCCGGGTATCTTAACAACACTTACACATACATAACAACCCCTTCGACTCACTGGTCTTGGGTAACATAACAACATTTGGACACATAGGTCCTGATAGTATACACTTTAGGTAATCCAAGTCAAAACAACATTCATTACACATACCACACAACATGTCAGAGCATGTATAGCAATCAAAAATATCCTTGATATACACTGTGATCCCGCAGAACCCGGTCGCGATGGACACCTTCCGTCCCCGTGCCTTTGGGAGGTCAAAACAATCACGTAAATTTAAAATTTCCTTGTGAGGTTTAAGTAAGAGAACTTTAATTATGTAAAGTATCTATCAACGTTTTATAAATACCAATTGAAAATCCTTTTGAAAACACACACAACTCCAAGTCCAACTTAAGCTCTTTGCTTCTTTTCTTAGCGTGGTTATTTGTGACCACTATAGGGAGTTTCAAGAATCATCCAACCCTGATGTGATCAGCATTAGTGTTGAACTATCCTTCCACTCCAATTTGTGTTCGGCTTCCCTTGATCACATGCAAATCAAGTTCCACCTCCCACTTCATTTTCAAGCATCAATTAAATCACTCATTTCCAATTTTCTATCTTTTAAATCATTCTAATCATGATCATACATCTCCAAGGATAGAACTTCGTCTATCAGTTATTTCCATACACTTTAGTCTGTTGCCTATGGAATCTTATTCTCATTAGATTTTATATTGGTCTCATACCCTTTTATGAATCACTATATAGTATATATACACATATATTTTATCAAAATACGACACACCGTTTCACATTTATACACTGTCGGGGTTTTGTTCCCCGGGAGTTTCTCTACTCCCACATCTGTACTATCACACACACTTGTTAACAATACACACATTATCACCATGGTATTCGCATCCTCTCTGTGCGCAATTACCACAATTCAACCATGAATGAATGCGTATGTTTACGAACACACACACCAATCATCAAAACAATAATATATTTGTGCTATGCACAATGTAAGTCACATACACTACGTACACTTGTACGGTAATATACACTAAGTGGTTTTGCGCTCTACCCCCCTTAAAAGGGATTACGCCCACGTAATCAATCACTAAACATTAGCTTAAATGTTCTGCCGTCGTGAAGTGTTTTAACTTCCACGCGGTCTATTACACAATGGATTCTGATTAGAGGATCTTAACCATATTGGCGGTTTAGTTCCTAAACCAAGAATTCTCATTGGAGTTTGTTTAAACTTAGTCGGTTTCGATTCTGGCCTGTTAGGCTTCTAGGCGTTAATAATTAGCCATTCGCTCATGTTCACCATGTACATTCAACACTTGAATCACTGGCTCACTAGTTTCTGCTACGAAACTCCAATAACTGTAGAGCTTAATTGCCCCATTTGTTATTCTTACTGTATTGCACATCCCCAATTGTCACCTTCGTCTTGGTAACAATGGTTTCTCAACCGACGCGTGGTATCTCTTACCGTTAGCGAATTCGGTGAGTTATACACTTTCTATCCACTTCCATGACAATTTACTGTGTATACAGCTATGTATTTCACAATGATTGACTTGTTCCCTTCCGACTTACTGTCGGTTGAGACTGAGCTACTACCTAGTGTGTAGTGCTCTCTCAGCTATTTCCAACATTTGGGGTATATTCCATACCGATATTTGGTAGTTAGTGCTACTGTAGTCACTTACTGTTAATCATGTCTTCACATTCGGTTTTGTACAAGCACTCTTTTATTGGTGCGGCCTTGCATTTCCTATGCATCGGCCATTATAACATTATTTGTCCACAATCAACATGTTTCCAATTCCTAGCTATCTCATTCGATCATTACTGCGCAAGTGCAATACCAAAACACTCAGTCATACAGAGTGCAGAGGCGTAAACTCTTGACAGTAAATCCCTTATGTGATTCACCATGGAATTCACACTGTATTTCACTGAAATTCTGATCTCATAATACTGGCTTACTGCCGAGTCTGTTTAATATCAATTATCTTGCATCTCCACTGAGTTTAACTCATAACTGATCTTATCTGTTACGTTTTCGTTTAACAACACTTATACAACAGTCGCTTGTTGCGCACCGTGCTCTTACTCCCTGTATAACATCAGCTTATATCGTGTTTACCGTCACATTAACTTCCACACCCATACTTATATTATGGTTCATCATTCATCTGGATGACTACCGAATGCTCCTTGAGCATCGATAATTCGAGTCACAAGCCGGCATTATTCAGCCAGGTGCTTCACTTTATACACACATACTACTAAGCTAACTGCTCTCTTTCAATAATAACGTTGTCCATCCTTAACATATTTCTTGAACTTGATTCACATAACTACCGCTCCTGCGGTGTCACAATTTCGAGAGGTATCCCCCCTCTTAATGCAGTGGTTCGTTTACCACTCTATTCACTTATACAACATAAACTTCTACCATCAATCGAATTTACATAACATATGTTGCTTGTGGCTTACAAGCCTTATTGCCTTGAGCTGCACTCATTGTAGGCTGTCCACATACATGTACTTCTTTGTACAACATTACCTAGATTGGATATCATATTGAGCTCCATGACAAGGTCGTTGCATTCCGTTTCCTTTCATGGGATGCCCCTCAGGTTTGTCAGTCCGTCTCCTGACCACTTATGTCTAAACTGAGTGTTAGTTTCAACTCTCGTGTTTCCGTCAGGTCATTTCCTGCAACAACTGTTGATGCGAACACCCTTCAAGGATTGCTCCTGGGTGTTGCTAAGTTATGCTTTTACATCTGGTTCACACTTATTGGTACATTCCGTTAGCCATGCCGTTTGCGTTCTTAATTGGCTTATTATCTTCTTCTGTGAAGATCAACATTTCATAGTAGTGTAAGTACTCATTCTGGGAATTTTCATCCCGTTCATTGCACATTAATGTGTCCACATTAGGCATTTGCTTGCCATGTACAAGCTGGGTCACCGTTCCAGCTAACATGTTTTATCCCTAAGGATCCTTAAGACATATGTGATGTCTTTACATAACAGTTTGTGCCCATCGCACTTCCTAACTCTTTAACATTTCCTTTAAAGGAGTTCACTAATCCTTTTAGTCTTGCCAACTTAACTGAATTCCTTAACTTCAATTATTCCTTGTAATCCTTAGCTCTCGTTTGATTTATACTGCTGACCGTAGACGGAGTCGACTACTTCCCGTTTCGACTCTACTCGTATACATATATGGGGTATCATACTGATACATTACTACTTACCCAACTAACCCATAAGTAGGTCTGTCAGGCCCACAAGCTCCTATCGGAGTGCTGTCGTCCCACAATTCAATTGGTACACTCGTAGTGTCCGTCACACGCCTAGGTGAAGTATTCTGTTGTCAACTCCCTTATATTGTCCCGTGACAATATTCATTCCTTACTTCCCGAACTTAATCGAGGGAAAGTTTATCATTGTTGTATCCTTGTCAACTGTCCTGGTTTTACTGGTTTGGTTTAAAAGAAGGTTGGAAAGAAGTGTTGGTTTGAAAGAAAATCTGGTTTTGAAAAGAAAAGGGTTTGAATAAATCTGAGTTAAAAGAAAATTTTCATGGTTTCACAACATCTTCTTACCTTAGCCAAGTCTAGCTTCTTGCTGACTGGTGTACTTACAATCACAGAGGTTAGGCTATTAAGCCCTTCCACGGTTACAATGATCTCACTTAACTTCATGGTACTTCACCAAGTATTCGTAGTGGTTATAAATGTCCCGAACAGCCCTGTTATAGCAGCACTTGCTATGGCAAGTGCGCCATGCTAACTGGCTATCGGTTTAACACATACCGGTTGTGGTATTGTTTTTATTTGCACTGTTATCAGTGGCCTTGTTGGCCCTCACTGATCTTACTGTCTTGATAACACTCCTCTAGGTGACTTCTCACTGTCTTCACATGATAATCATTAATTAGGGTGTTTCCCATTCTGGGAGACCCCTTTGTCCTAGTATTGTATTCTCTTTGTAGCCCGTTCCACGTATTTGTCGTGGTTACTGAGACTTGTCTCTTGTTTGGGCACTACGTTGTAGTTCCTTTGTCGGTTGGTATACCGTTGGTGTATTATTCAGCAATTGTGGTCCCGTAGACACTTGTCTCGGGTGTTATTAATCCATTTCTTGCCTGTTGCACGGCAGGTGCGTGCAAGCTGGTTATTTTCGACTGCTCTGCATGTCGACCCAGGTTGCCGGAAATTCTATTCTCCAATACACAAGATCCTTCATTCATTGCTATGAAATGCGGTTAACATTATTCAGATGGAGACCGTCTCCGGGATTCCCAGTTTTCGGGATCTACCGTATGACAGGTTCTCCGTACCCTAAGGGTATATAATAACAGCCAGATCGGGTATTCCCGAGTAAGAGAGGACTTCCATCTCTCTGGCGTTCTTTCCCCAAGTTATATACTGGGATTGTGGAGGGTGGGAAGGAGATTGTAGGTTTCCAGTACACACTGGTAATTCCTAACTAGCGTATCTCTCACGCTATCACTCAACCCTTAACCCAAAGTACTTAAATCCTAACTCGGTACTTCCTAAGCTCGGTAATTCAGTCATCAGAGCGATACTTCGCTCTGATACCACTTTTTGTAACACCCCATCCAACATTAACATACTTACAACAAACTGCAGCGGAAAAACAACCTCATCACATTACTTAACTTGTTGGTGTTACACGCCGTTAGCCACCCACGTGGCTAACAAGGCTAATACATACACAATGTACCGGTCTGATGGGCTAAATTCCCGAGCAACTATACATTAGTATCCCTTTCCATTAACAACAACAACAACATACACCTTATCAACTATACCGAGTATTATAAACTGGTGCCGACAACAGTATCGGTCTTACTACACCTACTGTATAAATGTACTTAAATGATTACCCATGTACGGCTACTACCCGTCCTACTCTCGAACGGCTTCCAGCACTTCGTACCTGAAATAGGAAAAGAAGAGAAAGGGGTGGCCCCAAGGGGCTCAGCACCTTTGCTGGTATGGTAATCCCGCAGCCCACATGCTATCGGGCCACGCACAACTACTTGTCGTCTTAGCATGCGGTTGATTATATTTTAGTCATACATGTAACAACGAACACACATCACATAACAAACACATAACACTTAACATTTCGCCTCAATGGGCTCAACAATCGGATAGTACATCCTACTTAACAAGTCACCCATGGTATTCATCACTCCTAGAGTGTTTCTCCTCCAACGGAGCTACTTCCTTAATAGACGACACATACCCTTAAATCGGGTTATCCTTAAACGTCTCTTATCACCCACTGGGAATCATATCCATAATCCACACACTCCATATTATACAGCACATAACATACACTACACAACAACATTTAACAGCACTTTGCACGTTTCCACGTGCACCACATAACACCGCAATAGATATTGCCTCACAACAAAACACATAACATAACGGGAATGGTCCTCTCAGGAACCGACCCAAACATCACAAACACACTGGTGAGCCTAGAGATTGTTGCCAGTCTCATGATAAGCTCGTTACATAACTCGTTACCGTTTCGTTAAATGAACGGTTAACTTAACACAAGGTGTCCCGGATATAGTGATCCAAGCACACCGAAACAAACATAACAATAGTATGCCCCTGTGGCCCGACGTGAGTCAGTAATAGCCTTGGTTAAGCTAAAGGGAAGGTTGGGAACCAAATTGGGAAACAACCATAACATACAGAGAGGATCGAACCTGCTATGACAACGACCCCCATACTCACACGCGTGGCCGGAACAGACCGGACTCCTCACTCCCCCCGTTAGCACTTATTAGAAGTTCAACTTTGAACTTTATGAAACAATCACAAACATTGGGTTAAGTCTTGTTAGACATACACAAGGGAAGAGAGTGTCATACATTCACATACAAACATCACACACAACATCACATAACCAACTCACGCATAGCCGTGGTTAGAACGTTCCTTAAGTCTGAAACGTTGTTACCGGATACCGTTCTCTTACGTTTACCTAATAGTGGTTAACTAGCCCTTCAAGCGCATTCGAGGTTACCGGTATCGGCACGTAAACATACAATAACAATAACGACTGTAAACTCGTTTCATGATTTATCTCATAACGTGGTAAACATACAGAAAAACACATTGGCATACAAGCCGGTGTAATCCGGTAGGACACAGGTTGCAAGAAAACCATACCTGTCACCGGAGTCCACTTTACCACGTCCACTTATGTTCCTCGAGCAATTCTCGAACAACTGTTAACATCACATGTGTTTTATTAACATTGGGGTAACATGTTTGTTTAAAGTCTAACGCTTATAACTTTTCCCCGTTAACTTGGTTAAATAACTTTACATTTTAACTTGTCTTACTTTCACATTTTATTACAACCTTTCATCCACTTATCTACCATTAAAACTCACCTAACATGTCCTTAACAACCTTATAACATCATTACCTATCAATCCCCATCATTACACATCATTTCCATACCTTAAAACAACAATTTTGGTCCATACAGTGGCCTGTCCGAACTTGTGTCCGGACTTCCCAAGTTCGGACACAAGCCGCGACCCAATACTGAAACTATACACTCGTCCGAACTTGTGTCCGGACTTCCCAAGTTCGGACACAGTTCGAGAGTGGAATTTTCCTTGTCCAACAGAGCCTGTCCGAACTTCCATGTCCGGACGGAAGTTCGGACACGGCAAAATGCTCAACTTTTACACCTTTAAACACTTAGCCAAATTCCTCCAAACTTCTCCTAAAGTCTCATAATGCTTCCTAACACCATTTGGCACATCAAACACACCTTTAGCCATGTGCTAAACTCTTTAAATCACTCACCAACCATCTTATCATTCACAAGTTTCTTACAAAATTCCTAGCACTTAGGGTGTTTTCTCCTTAAGATTTCTAAGTGGTAGTTCACCAATAATGACCACTACACCAAGGTGTTTCCTCTACACCTTAACATCTTCTCTCAACTCCTTTTCTTACTAACTAAATTTCCTTGTTACAACTCCTTGAATCTTTTCTCAAAACCTTACTTAAACATCATTCTCCTTATTCATCAACATCACCCAAACCTTAAACAACTTCTTCAAGACTTTTCAATACACTCTCAAAACACACATTGAATTCCTAGAACTTCCAAGATAACACCTAAATCCTTGCATCACTCTAAATCACCTTAACACATGTTTTCTTCTCAAGTAAACATTTATTCACCTATAACACTTCCTAGTTCACCAAAACCACTTAAAACACTTAGAACTTCTCACACATTTTTCCCAAATTTGGCCATAGCTTCTCTTGTATATACTCACATCCAAACACTTAGGTTTTTACCTTATTCCATTCAACACACCTAAAATCCATCAAACACATTTTTATACACAAACTTCACACGTTAAGCACTACATCACAATATAGTGCATAACTTAAATTGCTTGGCACTTAGGCCCTTAAATAACATGGCTCTTAGGCCCTTAAATAACATAAACCATAAACACTGAATTTCCCACATAAGTATGCCTTTGACCTGCAAATACATACACCAATACATATGTTCTTTTACTAGTCTCCTTGAGAACACTTTACTAGGTCACTTGCCATTGGCTCCTTAGGTATTTTATTAAGCAAATCAAGCTCATTTTTCCTAAGGCATTTAAACTACATTGAGATAGCTTGTTTACCTCTTTTCCTCACAAACTTCTTTCTTGTTTCCTTGTAAAACCGGTAAGGCATTTGGTTCCTTGCCAACTACTAAACATTATACAAATAATAGAATGAGTATTCAAGCATTATGCTTCATCTCATTGTAAACCCTAGTTACACATATTGTTTTAACACATTAAGGTAATTGTTTTACCTTGGAATTGGAAGAGAACTTGAATAAGTATCAAGAGAGGACTCCTCCTAGCCCTTGGAAGATTCAAATGAAGCTAAAACAAGCAAGATAAATACACCATGGTGAGGTGAATTTTCGGACAACACAAAACATGAAGGAAACTTGATTTTTCTTTGAGTTTCCTTACCTTGAAGCAAAGGAGAACATGAATATGTGAAAAGGTGAGCTCAAGCTCCTCCCATGGTGGTTTCTCTTGGCACCGAAATGGAGGTTTTGAAGTTTTGAAGAGACAAGATTGTAGAGCTTGGCTTAACTAAGAGAATGGTGGTGTTTGTTTTTGATTTGAACAAGTGAGCAAGATTTTACATGTGTTCAAAGTTGGAACTTCCATGGTGGTAGTAGCATTACCGAGAGAGAATGAAGAAGAGAGGTTGGTGGTGGTGTTTGGAACCGTGGGAAATGAAGGGAAGGAAGGGAGAATGAAGATAGAACTTACTTTTTGAAGATATTTAAGTCTTAAAGCAAATAGTAACTATGAGTCACATTTATTTACTTAACAAGTTAACATACTTGGTGACTCCTCACTACAAAAACTGGCCCCCTTTAATATAACAAGGGTATTTTAGTCTTTGTTTGTCAATTTAATTACTTAACATAACATATGTTATATACTAGCTTGTAAAAATTACTATTCACAAACACAAGGCACATAGAAGTGAAATTTTTGATTTCCCACTAATATGGCCACCCAAATGTGATACTATATAGTACACATGTTAATTAAAGAGTAATGATGGACATTTAGCCATTCAAAACTCATTTACAAGACAATTTTTTCAAAAACGTGCTTTAAGACTCCTTAAAGCACATTTTGTGTTTTAACTTGTTTTCAAGCTTGGTTTTCTTTAGTAATTGATTTAATATGTTCATTAACATATAAATAAGGTATAGGTATGACCATTAGGTCTTATACACATTCATCCCAAGCTTAGAGCACATTTTTGCTCATATTGATTTTAAGGTATTTTCTTATGTTTTATTTGGTTTAACTGTCCACCAAAGTTTCTTAAGGACTTATTTAGCCTTATTAAATCATAATTAAATGTTATCAAGTCTTGGTAGGCTCTTTGGGTCCTAACCAAGTTCACTCATAGCTTAGAGTATGTTTTTGCTCAAACTGTGTCTTAATGCTTTATTGCATTTTATTATGGTTTAAACTGTTCACTGATGTTACTAAGGCACTTTTTAGCCTTTACATACCATAATTTGATATTTAAACCACATATCAAGGTTTGGGGTATTTCATTAGTTTTACTCATGTGTTCTTAAATTCACAACTTTCTCACTCACTTCTCAGACTTGTTTACACTCTTAATGACCTTTAAACATCATTAATCAAGTCATAATTACCTTATACTATCATTACCCATCAATTCCCCATCATTAGAATGCAAGAAAACACTTTCTGTACAATCTTTGGGGTGGTCCGGGTTTGTGTTCGGGGATACAAACCCGGACCAATACTGGAATGTGCTCTCGGGTGACTTTTGTGTGTGGTCCGGGTTTAGGGGTGGGTTTGCAAACCCGGACCATACCTGTGTAAACCTCTCGGGTGGAATTTTGGGGTGGTCCGGGTTTAGGTCTTGATTTGCAAACCCGGACCATCCATTCTGAAATACATCTGCCGTGTTTTTTGACATGTCCGGGTTTGTGTACTTGTTTGCAAACCCGGACAAGTTGCAGTATTGTAAAATATATGTGTTTTTGACTTTGTTTCAACTCTAAACTTCCACCAATCTCTTCCATAATATTCCTACATATATTATAACATGTTTTGACATTGTTTAGGCATTCAAAACTAACCTAACTACTTATACATCCATCTGTTACAAATAACTCATTTCACTGAAATTTTTCCCCTCTGTTACAGATTCTAGTTCTTGTTCCTGTTGAAGTTTTCAACCCTTTCCTTCTTACCATTCTAACTCCACGCCTTAACACACTCAAGTCCATACATTGCTAGGCAAATTTTGACAGAGTTTGTCTACATTCCTAAGCATCTCCACACACTAATCAACTCACAAAATCTGTTTTTCATCAATGTTATATAAGCATTAATATCATGACAGCAGCACATTAATTCCCTTCTTGCTGTCACCTATGTAACAGATTAACCTCATTGACTTATTTCCCTCACTTAAGCAACATTAAACAGCTCCACTCATCAGTCAACATTGTAGCATCACAACTACACTAACAAGGTCATTTGTTTGTTTATAGAGAAGTAACCAACCCAAGGTAAGCTCTTTACCTTGTTAGTCTTCAGTTTTTCTTTTCCCTTCTTCTTCCTTCTCTTGTTCTTTCTTTCCCTTTCTTGTTTCCACACCAACCAATGGGTTTAGATTGTTAACTACAATCACATACCCATGCCGTACACAATAAGCTAGTTAATTCACACATCCCTCACTAACCCTAGAATTTTCAAGTGCTAGTTTAGGGTTTAGTTTGGAGATTACCTTCAAGTGTACCAATGGAGGGTTTTGGCAACCAAACTTGTAGATTTCCAGCTCCTCAAAAGACCAAGGAAAACCGGCTGGAAAAATTGAAGAAAGAGCTCACGTGGGAAATTGTTTTTTTTTTTTTGCAAGAATGACCAAATAAAAGTGGAGCTCTTGGATTTATTTTTACCTTAGAGCATTAAGGAGGTGAAGGAGGTCCAAAAACACTTCTTCAAGCTTCAAAAGGCCCAACACCCTTGGTGGTGAAGATGGAGATATCAAGTTCTTGTTGGGTGGAAAACGAAGCTCTTACCGAGAGGAATCTAGCGGTATAATTTTTGTGTGATTTGGTGGAGAAATGAGCAAGATAATGGGAGAGCAAGATGGAGGTGGTGTGCTGCTTTGAAATCGGCCATGTTTACAGAGGCGGAAGAAGGAGGTAGCCAAAGGCTGGGAAAATCGTGAAATAAGAAAGAAAGGAGGTAAGAGAGTACTTAAAATCTCTTTTTACTATTTCACTTTTTACTTTACTTATTTTCTTGTCTTCTTGCTATTAAATAACTAGCAAGCTTATTAATGTGTGTGTACATACTAATTAAAATCGGCCCCACACAAAATACTAGCTGGTAGCGTTTTTTTATTTTTTTACAAGAAACGCTCGTTTAATTACCCGGTTTGGCACTATTCAATAACCGGGCCCGTTTTTCGGATTTTTCTCGTTTCTTCATTTTTAATGGTTATTATGCTTCCATTAATACTTAATTATAGTTATAAAATCAACTATAATTTTTACGGGTCCGTTTGACCACTTAAAGTTGCGTTTTCGGGTTTTCTTGAAAAGCGTGCTATAAAACTCCGTTAGCATTTTCAATCCATTATTTGGATCCGTTTTCTTCAGGAATTATTCCCGTGTACTAATTAGGCTAAACTAAGCCTTAGGAATCCATCTCGGACCCTAAGAGATCATATATCTCTTATACTCATTTAATGCGCGTTTTAGCGTTTTTCGTGTTTTACGCATTTTCTCTTTTCTTTTGGTTTTATTCTCTTTACCAACACTCTCTAGGCATCATTAGGCCTCTAATAATCATATTAGAGTAACTTAATCACCATTTTTTTGATCCGGGGTATTAAAGTCGATAGCATGGAAATTGATTAGATACACAATCATAATATGAAGTGCAGTAAATCAACAATCCACAGATGAACAATCATAGTCCACAAACAATGAACAACTTAAAGGTGTTCTCTTAAACCTTATCTCAGTCTTAGAATACAAACCTTCCTTGAAATAGAATTGGTCGTATATTACCTCAATGTTTATTTTTGTCGGATCAAAAGCAACCCTAGCCAATGAGCTATTAACTCCATTGGTTGAATAAACAACTTATCTTAAAACTTAGGATTTAGGTGATCCTACCGCACCATCTTAATGCCTCCTACCTTGGACTGGGAATCCAATGTAGCTGAGTCGACATTCGACCCTAGGCAACAAGTCTGAAGACAAGTCCTTAAGCGGAAGTCGGATCTGATTCAGATACCGACCCCCTTTTTCCTTAACATGCATGACCGGAGTCAGTCCCGGATTCCTCACTCCTCTTAAGTTCCAGTTAGTGAAAATCTTAGAAACCATGTGTCAGTTAAACCTTAACGGGTATCAACCAATAGTTACCGAAATATAGTTCCTCTCCTCAATCCAATAGGTACTAAGCGTAGTTAGTAGCTAATCTCAAGTCTCGCGGGTTAGTGTAAAGAAAACACACTCACAACGAGAACAATAAAAACCGGTTGCATGCTTTATCTTGTTTTAGTTATAGCAAATAAACAGATAGCACACAAGCCGAGGGACACCTCGTTAGCAAGCAGGTCACAAGAAAACTGTACCGTTCACCGTCGGCGATTGTTTGTTTAATCTCCTTCCAAGTCCTAAAACATTCATTCAGTTTTAGGTTATTAGTTACTTAACTCATCCCAACTTACTTACCTTACTTAACCCCCAATGTTTGCCCACTAATAATCCCTAAGTCTTTATAGTTTAACCTTAACCTCAAAAGCCACTTACTTCTCATTATTTCTTAAGCTTGTTTATGCCCCTAATGACCATTATATGTCATTAATTATGTCCTAACAATCTTATAATATCATTACCAAACAAGTCTCAACCTTAAAACCCTATTTTCAACATTCTGTGGCTTTTTTTATTGGTCCGGGTTTGTGTCCGAGGATGTAAACCCGGACCAATACATCGCATAAGTTTCTAGACAGATTTGTGACTGGTCCGGGTTTGTGTACCGGGATGTAAACCCGGACCAAGCCACGGCGTAACTCTCTGGATAGTTTTTGGTGCGGTCCGGGTTTATGTACTTGTTTGCAAACCCGGACCAACACTATATGTGTCCAGAATGATGATTTTTGACCCCTTTTCAACCTCACTTCTCATCCAATCTTTTCCTAAACTTTCCATAAGTATTCTAGCATGTTTTAACATCATTTTAGCACCTCAAAATCTTCTTAATCCATCCACCAACTCATACCTAATTCCTTGATTATTTCCTCAAGTTCTTACCAAAATTCCTAACACTTATACTTAGTTTCCTACACTTCTAATATGTAGACTTGCCTAAAACCTCAATTATCCAAGTGTTTCTCCATAAGCATTATCACCACTCCTTAAGCTTTATTACTCATTCCCATTTCCTTTACACAAACTTCTCAAATTTCCTCAAGGTTATTTACTCTAGCTCACGCTTAAATCTTCACAAGACAACATACCTTCTTCTCCTTCAAACTTGCATAAGTTTCCTAGTTTCTCTTATCATGGTTTTGGTGCCTTAAGTTCACCATTATAACCCCTAGTTCCTCCTAGGCATCCCTAGGTCATACTAATACTCAAGAACACTCTAGTTCACTTTCTTTCACCAATTTAAGCCTTAAGAATTCCTAGTACCTTCTAGATCATCTAACTTCATTTATACACCTTAAACTCCTTGTTTTCTCACCAAATTTTGACATGGCTTCTTTAGTATATTTCTACATCCAAACACTTGGTTTTTACCATTTAACAACCTTGAACACCCATATTCTTTCCACACATTCTTAACACTCAAATTACACCAAAACTACACTACATCACAATATAGTGCATAAACTTAAATTGCTTGGCACTTAGGCCCTTAAATGACATAAAGCTTAACCACTGAATTTCCACATATATTAGCCTTTGACCTTCAAATACACACAACAAGGCTCCCATTGAAATATAAATGCTCTTGTAATTCACCTTTTAAACGTCTAACTATCTCATTTTCCCTTTTGCTCTTTAGTCAATAGTTCTCAATATAATCATTGTTTCTCCTAGGTTTTATAGCCCTTTCCAAATGTAGACTCTAAGCTAAGCTTATCGTATATCTAAATCCCATTCCCTTAAACAATAAAACACCTTAAGGTAAGCAATTTACCTTGTTCTTTTACAAGCTTCACAAACTTTCTTCCTTAGGTTTTTCCTTGAACAATCTCGGTCACCAATTTATTTCTCCTTTGCCAATGTTCTAATCAACATCCAATGAATCCAATGAGTGCTAAATACACTAACCTTAAGGAATCAACCCTAGGTTAAAAATGTGTTTTAAGGTATTAAAATGAATATTTTACCTTGAAGTCTTAAGGTAGGCTTGGATATGAATCAAGAAGGACCTCCTCTAGCCTTTGGAGAATAGAAAACAAGCTAAACAAGCTAGAACAAGGCATAACAATGAAGCCCCATGAGTGGAAATTTTCGGTAATGGAGAAAAGTGGTGGAAAGATGATTTTTCTTGCATATTCCTTACCTTAAGAGAATGGAGAAACTAATGGACTCCTCAAGCTTGTTTTTCCTCCTCTAATGGCGGTTTGCCTTGGCACCAAAATGAAGCTCTTGGAGATTTGAAAGGATAGAAAGAAAGAGCTTGAGCTAACTAAGAGAACTATGTGCTTGGTTTTGATTTTGGAGCTAAAATGAGCAAGATATGGACAAGGCAAGATCAAGCTAGTATGGGGGCTGTTCTTACGTGAAAGAAGAAGAGAGGAGGCAGAAGAAATCGGTGGGAAGAATAAGAAACGAAGAAAGGAGGAGAGAGGTAAGTATAAAGAGATATTTTGTTTCT